>CM059208.1:31636351-31833851 GCA_030347435.1 Clarias fuscus | reverse complement strand
GTGCTCTAAACTATACACATGTGGGCAGTCAGCACAGCGACCTGTGTGCTATCACCAATTGATCTGCTAATCTTTTTTTTAAGAAATGTAACAAAATCTTTAAAAAAAATCTAATTGGCATATTTATAAAATTATGGTACTTATGGAATCGCAATAAAAAATGAAGTGACGTGATAATATTGTAAATTCTGTGCACTGTATGTGTCTGATTATATGAAGAGAGAGAAAGAGAGAGACAGAGAGATAAATAGATTTGACGTGGAAGTTTACTGAATTCTACTGAAAAAGACAAAATGTTTTCTATTAGGCACTTCATCACAGTTTTTTTGTTAGTAAAATGCTATAAAAAATATGTTTTAAAATTAGGTTTAACATTTAAAAAAATATTTTAAAAAATGATCCATGTTAGCTAAGAACCAAGGTACTTCCTAAGGTGCCATCTCTAGTTGTTCTAAAATGTTTTGATGCATCTTAAGTCTGGTTATTTCATTTTCTACTGTACCTTTTTGTTTTGCAGGAAAAATAAAACATGGCGGTTAAAATGCTTTTTTATTTGACAAGAAAACATAAACATAGCATATTTAGCACTCTTAGCTAACATTGGCTAACCAGCTAGCCTATGAAATGTGAAATGCTAAAACAACTACGACATTCTTGGAACCACAAATATAGATGCATGCGACAAAATACAAAACATTGTAGAAATCTCACTGAAACGTTCCGAGACAACAATGTTCCTCGAACATCCAGAAAACCAAACAAGCTGTTCTACAGCAGCTGGGGCGCCGTCTCAATTAGCTCAATCCTTTAACAAAGATGAAATAACTGTCAGTTCATATCATATTCACTCAATAATATTTGAGGTGATCAGACAATTGGCGCCACTCGACTGAAGATATTAACCTTCCCCCATCATTCTTCTGAATTGTTTACATTATTATGTGAAAATCAAAACTGTCTTAAATGCCTGTCCTGCTCAGTGGTTCTTTTATTTCATATTAATTCTATATTTTCTCTCATTCATTCCATTATTATTACATTTACTGGAAACACTTTTACAGAGTGAAACATAGAGGGCGGAGCCAATGCAAATTGATTCATCCAGCACCCGCAGTGTGATTTACTGCACCCTGAGTCTGAGTCAATACGACTGAAGAGCAGCTACTAAATTTTTCACGAAGCTGTTTCTGCACGTTGATGCAAAAAAAAAAATATATATATATATATAAATAAATAAAAAATCACATCACTGAAAACGTTTTCTTAAATTATAACTTTTCATTACAGCAGTGTTCTATTAAGTATTCACCCACCTCACACACACACACACACACACACATGCTGTACACACACACACACACACACACACACACACACACACACACAGAGGGAGAGCAAGAGAGAGAATTAAAAAAGAAAGGTCTGTGAAAAAGGTTTCTTTGCATTTTTGGTACACACACACACACACACACACACACACACATCAGAAAACTGTCAATCACTAATGTGCATGCACTCACCTCAACCACTAGGTTTTTACATTTGTCCGATTGTCCTCATGGTCCACAGATATGTATGTCTTCAGATCTGTTTGCTCGACCACGAGGTCCTTAGATATGTTTGATTCTCTTTTATGTCCTACAATACTCTACAGTATGTCTGACCCATGTCTTTATGGACTTTGCTTTGTGCACTGGTGCGCAGTCAAGTTGGAACAGGAAGGGGCCGTCCCCCAAACGTTCCCACAAGGTTAGGGGCATGAAATCGTCCAAAATGTCTTGGTTTTTGGAAGTAAGAGGCCGAGCCCGACTCCTGAAATAACCACCCCACACCAGTTCCCTCATGACTCCGCAGGTCCATAAAGACGTGGATGAGCAAGTTTGGACTCTGTACTGGCCTGCACAGTGTCCTGACCTCAACCCAATAGAACACTTTCGGGATTAATTAGAGCGGAGAGTGCGAGCCAGGCCTTCTCATCCAACATATGGTGTACATAATATCTGACTACCCACAAGGACCTCAGATCTGTTTGCTCACCCACTAGGTCCTTAATTACCTATTATGTCCTACACTATGACTGATCACCTGCGAGGTCCTCAGATTTGTCTGATTTCCTATTAGCTCCTGTAAAATGTCAGATTACCTGCGAGGTCTTCCGAACTTCCTGGTCACCTACTAAATCCTTAGATATGTCTCATCACCCACTAGGTCCATTGATCACCTGCTCAAACAGCCTTGTTTAATTACCCATTAGGTCCTCAGAACTGCCTGCTCACCTATGAGGTTCTCCAAAATGTCTCGGATCTGTCTTTTTCTTTCTTTCTTTCTCAACTCATGTAAAGATTTATTTCTTTTTTCTTTTCCCCAATTTTCTCAATTTACTCATGTCCAATTCCCACTTTCTTGTTAGACCACAACCCAATCAGCGACCAGGAAAGGTGTTTCTTCCTCCAGACGTGAAGGCTCCGACCACGTTGTATCAAACTGCTGCTCACGCACCGTTACTGAGCGACGCAACACACTCAGAGAAATCGATATCCGTCCCATCTGCTCGTGTGCCCTGACGTATGTCTGTGATGGTCTAGTGTCACGCCATGATTGATGTGAGAGTGCGGCTATTCCATTCCCCCCACCACTGAGAGGGCAGGGTCAAGCGGCCACCTCGTGGGCTCTCGTGTAGCGACACCCAGGAATTGAATTCTCAATTTTATTATTTTTACAAAAAGCAAAGGAATTTATCTGCACGTATAAATCAGTAATTTGCAAAAACAAATCTAGTGTGAAATTAAACACACACGGCATTGCAATTTAACATGAGCCACACACACTCGCACATATATCCGCACGTGTGCACGTGAGTGTGGGTATTTTTGCCATGAACACCACAGAGAACACCGTAGACATGAGAAAATTGCTTTCAGAGCAAGTTCCTTATAAAATAGGTCAGCCCATATTGAAGGATCCATACGTCAAAAGTAATAAAACATTAAAAAGCAGCGGGAGCGTTTGTGCTAAAAATGAAAGTCGTCTGTGTGGAGAGAGAGAGAGAGAGCGTGAGAGAGAGGGGTCACTTATCACCACAACTCAGATGTGTTGCGCCCAATATTACCTGAGTAAATTTTTAAACAGTGGACAAACCCACAAGATCCCTGAAGGGAAAAGGGCAGAGGATACGTCCTACATGTGTGCTGTTTATCTAAAGAAAGAAAGAAAACTGCTCTCCTTCTGAGGACTAGACAAATAATGCATTACTTTTATCCTTGTAGGGACACTCAGTTCACATCAGCATATAAACACACACATTCAGTGTTTCTCACTGTCTCAATCTGAGACGTTGGTCCCCATTATGTATTTCGTGTCCTCATAATGTACAGTACAAACATGTGACAAGTCAAGTGAAGAAAGCAGGTAAGAGAAAGAGATGCTGCAGTTTATACTGTAAACATGCACACACACACACACACACACACACACACACACACACACACACACACACACACACACACACACACAGACTTTTCACCAAGTGCAACTTTGGTCCCTGTTATATCTTTATTCTTCTTGTCATATACAGATGAATCAAAACAAAAGAAAAGAAGCAGGAGGAAGAGACAAATACTTGTCCTGTTATAATTTTGGGATGTCCCATTATAATGGTCTTAGTCCCCATAATGACAATACATATACAAACATGACAAATTAAAGGGGAAACATGTGAGAAAAAAGATTAAAAGAGGAACACACACGCACACGCACACACACACATACACACACACACACATTTTTCACAAACTGCAACGTTGGTCCCCATTTATGTCTTTCTTCGCCTTGACATATGCAGATGTATCAAATAGAAAGGAAAGAGGAGGGAGAAAGATAGTCTGTAGTTAATATAAAACACACACACACACAGTGATGCGAAGTTTGTATCATTTTAGTGATCAAAATGAACAACTCTTTTTTGAGGCATTTAGTTCATCTCATTCTTTTGATCATAAATAAAATAAAATGTTACATTATCAATAAACAGACCCCAACACGTCTACATACACACATTCTGGCTCTAGTTCCAGTAATTAAAATATTACAGTACAGTGAAGCTACGGATATACAGTATTATGATAAACAGAATGAGCAGCTCACCATCATATCTTCTGGTCTGAATCGTTCGTTCTTTTGTCACATGACTCTCATAGACGCAACGCAGTGCTTTACACAGGAAGCAGAATTGAGCGGTTCTTCTCATGAGTCTTCTAGTCCGAGTTGTTTGCTCTTTTGAATCTATTGCACTGCATAGCGTCTATGGGAGTCACGTGACAAAAGAACAAACGACTCGAGGCGTAACTACTAATTTCTGTTTCCTGTACATAACCTGCGGAGGTTTTGCGATGATTTACGCATGTGCGCCCAGTAGAAAATGAACGAATCACTCTCCAAGACTACTCATTCTTCTGAGTCACGTTAAAGACTTAAGAATTGTTCATGAATGGCCCATCACTAGTACAAACAAACACAGACACTTATACTGTTATAATTATGACATGTCCTCATATTGGTATTGGTCCCCATAATGACGTTTCTTTCTTCATAATGTACAAACGTGTGACAGGTCAAGGGAAGAAAGCAGGTAAGAGAACGAGATGCTGCAGTTTATAAACAAACACACATTTCTTTTCATAAACCACAACTTTGGTCCCTGTTACGCCATTATTCTCCTTGTCATATACAGACATGTGATGAATCAAAAACAGGAAAAGAAGCAGGAGGAAGAGATGCTACAGCTAATATAAAGACAAACATTGATAAACACACACACACACACACACACACTTGTATTACTATAATTACGACATGTCCTAATAATGATCGTGGTCCCAGTAATGACGTTGCTGCCTTCATAGTGTACAAACGTGACAAATTAAAGGGAAAACAGGTGAGATAAAAGATGAAAAGAGGAACACACACACACACACACACACACACACACACACACACACACTCAAAACATAGACACACTATTCTTGTCACAACCTGAGACGTTGGTCCCCATTATGTCTTTTGTGTCCTCATAATGTACAAACGTGTGACAAGTCATGTGTAGAAAGCAGGTAAGAGAACGAGATGCTGCAGATTACACACACACACACACACACACACACACACACACACACACACACACACACACACACACACACACACAATTTTTTATTTATTTTTTAACAAACTGCAGCTTTGGTCCCTGTTACGTCTTTATTTTTCTCGTCATATACAGGAGTGTGACGAATCAAATAAAGAAAAGACGCAGAAAGAAGAGATGCTACAGTTAATATAAAACAAACACACACACACACACACACACACACACACACACACACACTTGCACTGTTATAATTATGGGATGTCTTTATAATGGTCTTGGTCCCCATAATGATGTTTCTGCCTTTCTAATGTACAAACGTGTGACAAATTAAAGGGAATTAAAGGTGAGAATAAAAGAGATAAAAAGAGGAACACACACACACACACACACACACACACACACACTTATTAATTATGTAATTACTGGGGTGGTGGTATTTACTCATAAACACAGCAAGAGGATAGAGGTGTTTCTGCTCATCTTAAAATTTTATAGTATTTATTGCTGTATTTGGGAATGATCCCAAAATGACTCTCTCTCTCTCTCACTCACACACACACACACACACACACACACACACACACAAACACACGCACACATTGAATCCACAATGAGCATAAGGCTCCTGATTACTGTGTCTCCTAAATATTTATAGGGACCAGATTTTTTCGTCTTTAGTCCCCATGAGGTTCTAGCTGGCTGCAGAGCTGAATACAAATACATACACACACGCGCACACGCGCACACGTTCACACACACACACACACACACACACACACACACACACACACACACACACACACACACACAAGTGTGATGTCTGTGAGAAAAATCCTGAGAGGGTCCTTTTATGGCAAGTTTCCATTTTTCTTGGGGTTAACGCACACAAATAAACCCTCAAACACACAAGTGTGTGTGTGTGTGTGTGTGTGTCTTCCAAGCTTCTGATTTATAATCTGTAGATTGTTGAGGAGATAGCACACACCCACGTCCACCTCCGTCCCTAAGCTACACAGTGTAACAGTGCCAAGTTGCCACACACACACACACACACACACACACACAGTCCACCCCTCTTTGACACTGCACTCAGTAGTGGGTTCAGAGCGCTCAGATCAAAGAGAGAGGAAAGGGAAAGGGATGGAGAGAATGGGGATAAGGGGAAAAGAGACTGGGATAAAGGTCAAGGATAAAATTGTTAAAAGTAAGAAAAGGAGAGAGAGGGATAGAGGGTAGGAAAAAAAGGAAAAAGTTTCAGTTTGCTAGGAAAGAGGGATGAAGAAAAAAGGAAGACAGAGGGGAAAATAAAGAGTGATAGACGCTGAGAAGGAGGGATACAGTGTTTAAAGAAAGGAGAATAGACAGAGTAAGAAAGGGTAAGAGTCATTGAGAGGACGTGACGGAGATGGTGAGAGCTGGAGAGAGAGAGAGAGAGAGAGAGAGAGAGAGAGAGAGAGAGAGAACAGGGACAGGGATGATGGAGAGCAGCAAAGAAAGGGACACAGTGATGGAGAGGAACAAAGAGAGGGGAAAGGAAGATATAGAGACGGAGTAAGAATAAGAGATGAAGTGGAGAAAAAAGAGAAACTGAGAGAAATCAAAACATAATGAGAGAAAAACAATTAAAAAAGGAGTAGGAGAGGAACAGGGGGATATAAAGCTAAAGAGAGAGAGAGAGAGAGAGAGAGAGAGAGCAGGGAAGACTGATCTGAGACAGAGCAAAAAGAGAGAGAGAAAAAGATAGAGATAGAGATGGGAGAAGAGCAGGATTAAAGCAGACAGAGAGATAGATGCAGAGGGATTGAGAAAGGGTATGAGAGAGAGAGAGAGAGAGAGAGAACAGTAAAGAGTGAGTAAGAGGAGCAGAGGGAGGCGGGACGTGTGTGAAAGCCGCAGCGTGTTTTTCCAGATCCTATCTCCGAGACCTTTGGACACCGATTTACCCGAGACGAGCTCCTGAGGGATGGACAGAGGGAGAGACACAGGGACGGAGAGAAAAAGAGAGAGAAAGATAGATGGATAGATGCAGAGGCAGATAAAGAAAACAGACACAGGTAGGTTTGGATTCTACTGCTTCTCTTCTTCCACTCAGGAGGAAACCGCTTGTCTGTGTCCGGAGTCACGCTCTGCCTCTAATCAGACACTTTCTCATGTCGGCTCGCCGCTCGCTGTGACGGGAGGTCAGCCGTGACAGATGTGTCCAGGTGTTCGTCGACGAGTTCTGCAGCTTTTCTGTCCTTTTCTGTCGATGTGACTGCGGCACCTGAGGGTCAGGACGCTTCACACACCGACACACTGACAGGTTGCAGATTTACACTGCTGGTGGGGGACGGATCAGGACGCCGCGCTGCCCGGGAGGAAAGTGAAGAGCATTTCCGCGTTTATTTCACGCCGCGTCCCGCTGAAGTTCCGGTAAAGTCTCCAGAAGCTCGGCTGGTACGTTTGATTTAATATTCAGGTTTTGCAGCTAATCTGCTCATCTGACTGAGAGTCAGTTCCATATAAAGACATAACACAGTACTACAGTATACCGGACAGTACTACAACTACTAATAGTACAGTACTATAATTCTCAATCATGTGCATCGAATGTAACTGTCAAGCAGACGATGATTTAATACTATAACACGGACTATTTGAATTTACGTAAAATGAAATAGAGCAGTGGTTAGCTATGAGAAATGAGCATCCACGCCTCCATTATGAGAATCCATAGAGGCCACACCCCTTTTAAGTTGATTGACAGGTCGTCTTTACTGTTACTGAGAGTATACAGGGCACTACTTCTTCATAAAGCCAGTGGCCACACCCCCTGTTTTTAGACTAACAGACAAATCCATGCCTTCTTTACTGCACACCACTCTTCACTAGGATTAAAGACACATAGGCCACGCCTTCTCTTAACTAGGATTGACACCACATACTGTAGGCGACGCCTTCTCTTAATTAGAGCTGCATTCCGATCGGCAAGTAATTCCCTGCGAAGTGGACTGCACAGGGTGTTCTGCCATGTTTAGTGCCATTCCAAACCGCAGGGAGCGAAACTGCTCAGTTGAAAGGGAACTTAGAGCGGGGTAGGGAACAAGGGAACAATACTTCATCGCTTCATCAGTCACTGCGCCTGGCTGGAGCATGGAAAAAAAGTGAGCTCTAAAAAAGGGATTTATCTATTTACTGTATTATCTATATTTTCAAGGATGACATATTGTAATATTAATATGATGCAATAAGAATTTGAAATGAATGTAAATTTTTATAATTTTTAAATAATATTATTAATCAATAAACCCTTACTTGCATGTGGTTAGCACTGTCGCCTTGCACCTCCAGGCTCAAGGTTCAAATCCCGTCTTGGGTCTGTGTGCGCGGTGTTTGCATGTTCTCCGCGTGATTGGTGGGTTTCCTCCGGGTGCGCTGGTTTCCTCCCACAGTCCAAAGACTTGCAGATTAGGCTAATTGGCGTTCCCAAATTGGCCAGTGTGTGAGTGTGTGTTCCCTGTAATGGATTGGCACCCCGCCTCATGCCCTAAATCTCCTAGGATAGGCTCCAGGCCCACCGCGACCCTGTATACAGAAGTGGTATACACAATGAGTGAGTGAGAGTAAATCATTACTATTCGGCTAATAAGCTGTAAAAAAAAAGAAGAAAAGAAACACAATAAGTAAGAAGATAAATATTTCTCTTTATATTTTGTAGATGAATCAAATAATTCATTCAAGAGTTATACATATTTTAACAGCATACTTATTTTAACGATCCAATCAAAATTGGAACTTGGTATTTGGTCAAACACCCCGCCCCAACCCCTTCCTAACAGTGTTTGACTGGTGGTACTTAAAGTTAGTAACCAGCTGAAGCAGTGTAAGGAGCCATTGATGGAAATTTCAAGCACTCTTGTAAGGCGCTCTGGGTAAGAGCATCTGCCAAAAGTCCATATGTAAATGTAACGGTTTCAGTTTTTCTTTCAGGAAAAATTCAATATTTCATTTCAGCAACAGGTGTTTGAAGTACTTATCATTGCATGTATGTAGCACGTTGGTCCTGGAGGAACGTTGTTTTATTTCACTGTGTACTGAACTGGATATGGTTGAAATGACAATAAAAGCCTACTTGACTTGACTACTTAACTTATGTTACCAGGGTAACGAACAGAGGAAGTGACATTTGCGTTGGTGATGCTTTGGGTGTTCCAAATGTTGGAATATTGCCAAGTGAAGTTCCCTTAACCGACAAGTAGGGATCTCACTTTAAAGTACACTGTAGAATGGACCACAGTCTAGAGCTAAAGGAACATGGACCACTCCTTCTTTTAACTAAGATTGACTGAACATACGCCAGTCCATCTCTTAAGTGAGGGAGCAGTGGCTCAAATGGTTAAGGCTCTGGGATTGATCGCAAGGTTGGGGGTTCAAGCTCCGGGACTACCAAGTTGCCGCTGTTGAGCGCTTGAGCATGGCCATTAACCCTATTTGCTCCGGACTGACCCTGCACTCTCACATGGCGCTCTGACCGCAGCTTATAAACTGGGATATGCAAAAAAAAAAAAAAAAATAATAATCTCACTGTGCCCTCAAATGTTTCATTAGATTTGACGTGTTTCCCCCTTTACACGCAACTGCTGTAAAACATTTGCTGCATGTCGCGGTGTCGGAATCCTTTCTTGTGAAATATAGCCACACTTTCGACCGTTTAGTTTTAGATATTTTAACGAAAGTTGTTTAATTTAGCAAGTTAAGATAACGGTTGACCACCTGCTGCCGTCAGGGCAAGTGTAACGTTAGTTGCTGCATTCACGCGCATGTCGGATGGTCTCATTTCCAGATGATTTGTGCTTTTAATTTTTTAAACTTTTAATCTACAAAAATAAAATGAACGGTAACATTACTGCAACAATGTTTTGGATTTGTATTATCAAAGCTTTCCGAAGTCCTCAAGATTTAAATAATTTATTTTTCCGATTATTTCTGACACCCCATGAATGCAGTATTTAAATTTTTACTAGCGATCATGTGTGTTGATGAATCTAATGCTTATTACAACTGAGTCATCATCATAGCCCCAGAGAACAAATATTTCAATCGACAGTTCAGGCACTTAAGTGGCACCGAAATGAGACACTGAAATTTGCGTTCTGTTTCGGTCCGGTACATACCGGTTATATAGGTTTTTGGTACCCAACGCTACTCTTCCCTGAGTCAGACAGGCTGATACTGATTAGCCATGTCTCTTTAACTTTAACCGAAGTCACACTGGCCCCACCTCCTTCTCCGGCCACATTGGCCACACCTCCTTTACTAGTGCTGAATAAATAGAGGCCTCCACCCCCTCATAATGACTGATTGAGACAGAAACTATCTATTTTTCATTTTAGATGAATATGTTATAAAACAGAAGAAAGAAATAATGCACAGTTTCACCAGAAACACTGAATATCAATCATCTTTTCCGTACAAGCAGGAAAATTAATCTAAACAGCATGAGGCATTTTTCATTTCTGGAGTCTTGACAGGTCATTTGCCGTGTGAGTCAGTAACAAATGAGCGAAATCTAACAACTATTACTTACATCACAACACCACATGACACTGATGAACACGGAAACACTTAAAGTGTCACAGAACCTGACTGTTAGACATGTGATGTGATAAAAGGCCATAGCGATGGGCGTGGCCTAAAAACATTTCAATAAGTAGCTTGATTGATTCCCTCTCAGCGCACCTCTTACACACCACAAAATCCAACACACTCATTTAGCACTGTAGCTACTTTAGCATTGTTGTAATAGGGTAGCTTTGGTTATCAGTTGAGCACTTCTTGCTAGGTTACTTGGTTAGCTATTAGCTACAAACGTAGCTTTTGCTCACATGCTTCAATGTTGCTTCCTTGGTTAGCTTAGTTGTTTCTCATTAAGTTAGATAGGGTTAACTCTCAGGTGATTAGTTGGTTTAGATTGCTTTGCCTTTTCCATGTGAATTTACTAATTGATTTCTCATTAAGCTTCCTCTCGCTACCTTAGCTTTCCCTGACTAGGTTATTTATTTATTTATTTATTTTTTTTTTCATTAGCTTACTTGGTTAACTTCTGTAATTTTGTTCTCTCACGTCATAAGACATAATAACTTTTATTGATTAGCTTAGCGTTTGCATGCTAGGTTAGCTCTGGTTAATTTTGAGATTAGCTTGCTAGAATTGACTCTATTGGTCAGAATTTTTTTTTAACAGTTTTGTGTGAAGTTGTTGTGATTAGTGATGAGTAGTGATTTTACAATTAGCATCACTGTTACTTTAACTAGCGAGCTGATATTGTGGCTACGTTTTAAACGGACTAACACAGGAGAACTTGTTGTTTTATTAATCATGGGGATCAGGCTTTTTATTTGGTGAAATAGCTTGTGTAGCTCAAGGATATTCCTTTTGTTTTTCCTTAAAGGTATTTTATTCTTTAACAGATGCTTAAGGTCAGCACTAACATCGACAGCATTGTGAAGTAATCCTTACAGGTTCCTCTGTAGCTCTTAAAAATCACCGCCATCTAAGACTAATAGGGCATTAAATTAGATTCGGGACACAGCCCTGCAATGATCTTTTATCTTCCAGAATGTTCCACCGTGGCCAGTTTAGCTCAGTGAGCTTCGCCGTTGCTAGAAGTGTCGTCATGTCAGAGCGAGATGAGGAAGCGCCTTGGCCGGCGGCTGCCTGTTGAATTTCATGAGACTGGAGGAGGCATCGAAATAAAAGTGCTGACATCTTCACTGTACTTCTTTTTTTTAATGAATCGGTGCTGTGGAGCTGGTTGTTACAGAGAACATGGAAAACTTCCACAGAAGGCGTGCTCGAGTTACTAAAACTGCGTGAGATAAATATAGACGTTATTTTGTCAGGCAGCGTGTCATGATTAGCGGCGTCGGTGTAATTAGGATTTTTTTTTCCTTTACACCAATATCTTTATTGTAAATGAGAGTCATTGTTTTTTTTTTTTTATCTAGCGCTCATTTGGGACTTTGACCCCGGTGCTTACATTGGCCCCACCCACTTTACATATAAATCACACGGTGGCGAAGCTCTTCTTAAATTCCGGTCACAATTTTGAGGTTATGTTCTCACATTATATCGTTAGAAGAAAATAATTTATGACGGTCGTGTGATGAGGTGGAACTACTCTCGCTTCGCAAAACTGAATTATTTAAAAATTTATAATTATTTAAGTGCACAAGTTCGATTTCATTAAAGAACAAATATTTTTTATCTGCTCCCTGGCATCAGTTACGTTATAGCAGCTACAGTCATTCTATTTACAGCATGTCCAAAAGTTTTGGCACCCCGGTGCTTCAAAATAAAAATTTATTTACCAAAAAAATATATATATATTGATTTACTTTATTGTGATTCGTAGTCACCATAATTCATTAAAGATTGAGGTCAATTAACGTTTTATGAAAGTGTAAATGAGGCTATATTATAACAGTAAAATTATTAGATGATATCACTATTTCTAAATAACAGGCCACGCCCCTAAATAGTAGCATTCCATGACATTCAGTGCACATTTAAATGTGAATGGCTTTATTTTTATAGAAGGAATTAAGTTAACTTAAACATTAAAGCAATGAGGTGTGTGTGTATGTGTGTGTGTGTGTGTGTGTGTGACTATCCCCTTTGTTGTCTCCATCACATGACGTTCTCACAATTTCATTAAAATGAATTCCTTTAGCATTGTGCAGCATTAACATACAATAGCTTTGTTCCTCAATGCTGTTTTTTGACAGTTCTCCTGAGAAACGCTCCCACTGAGAACTATTATGAACAAGCATAGCCTTGGCTGTGTGTGTGTGTGAGCGTGTGCATGTGGAGACTCAAATGCTGCTTTGTGAATACCAAGGCTGTTCATTTGAGCTTTATCTAGAAGGTCCACTGATCCTGTGAGTGCGAGATTAGACTCTGCGTCCAAGCCTCAGAGGGAACGGACGCACAATGAAACGCACGCATGCCTACATCTGTGTATTTACCCTGGCCTTTGTGAACAGAAAATACGCCAGAGGGTAAGGACAAAAAAAAAAATGAGAGAGGATTGAAAGCAGACAGGATTTAAGTGTATACAAACACACAATGTTTTGCTTTGTACAGTTTTATTTATTTCAAAAAGAGAAATCTGATAGAGTAAAAAATAAATAAATAAATAAATAAATAAATAGAATGAAATGCCGGATAAAGACTTGAGTCCTGCACAATGGTTCTTTCTAAAGGTCTGATCGGACGTGGTGCAAAATGAAATAGCATTCAAGTTTCAGTGAAATGCAAAACTTATCCCAGATAAAGTGGTTTAGCATGTAGCGAGTGGTTTAGAGTCTGGATGATTTGGAGGATAGCAGTTATTAAAAACCTTAAACCTCAAGTGGCACCAATGCGTCTTGGCACCACAGCACAAGTCAGACATCAAACCGTGCTTTTGGGTTTTCGGATATGTCAGGTAGAAGGCAAGTTATCATTAGGTTTATAACGTGTGCATTTTACCAATATAGGAATATGGAAATGACATTGCAAAAATGTAGAACTCTTAAAATGAGCATAATATTATTTTGGTCACAGAAACAACTGAAAACAACCATAAAAACCCTTATATGATATACGGGCATTTTTCCATTTAAATTTCAAAGTAGCGTATCTTCTCTTCCCGCTGGCCGACTGCGATGAAACAAAGCCTGTATGTTACCTCAAGCTCGGCCAAATCCACCTTATTAAAATTCCTTCAGTAGTTTTTACGTGGTGCGTGCACAAACAAACAGACAGACAAAAATTCCAAAAACCATCTTAATGTGTTCTCTTACTCATCTCATGTCTCCTCAAATGGGTGGGATATTTTTTCACAAATATCTTCAATGTACAGACACGCCCACTTTTTTATTCACAGTTTTATTATACGTATAGATTTGTGTGTAAAATCAGCAATGTCCAAACACAAGCAGAATTGTGTGGATCTTTGCTGTTTCTTTGCCAAATGTGACCCGTTTTATTATTTTTTTCATGTTTGTATAGCTGGTTAAAATTAACAAAAATTCAGTTCATCATAATTATATGTCATACTATTCTATACTGCACAATCCTGAGCCCTATATATGTTCATCAAAGAAATAGCAAAACAGCGGCTAAAATGCTTTGAGTTTTAAGGGCTACGGAATAAAACACTCCAGATTGGACAAGCGGTTCACATTTGGGAGGGACGGGGTGTGCGTGGGTTGTGCTGTGATACACAAGTGGTGAAAGCGCAGCTCTACTACCCCTTAAAAGTGCATAATTTTTCTAAAACAGCTCGGTCTGTTATACACTGTGGTGTGTTATTCCCCTTATTGCATTACACCACACTGCTAGAGATTACAATGTTTAAATTATTAATGAAGACGTATAATTAGATTTAACGATGCCGAACATCTGAAAGACAACTCTCTTTTTCAACTTTCTTTAGCTTAACGTTAAAGTTTCCCTATTTTACTATTAATTTACAGTGAAACATAGTCTCCCTTCATAGTTTCACTCCTCCTCCAGGTTCAGTGTGTATGTTAATGAGCTTGTGTCTTGAGCCACGCCCCTCCAGAGGAAAGCACACCTGAGCAACAAGCCTGGGTAAGGGGGGGTTTCTTGTATGATGTCACAATAGGGAGAAAATCTAATCGGCTTGTTTAAGCTCCATACAAAATTGAAAAATAGGTTAAAAAAATAAAAAAATAAATAATAAAGAATCAGAGAGTGTTTGTGTCTCACTTTGGTCTTTGTGAATTTTTGCAAATTTCGCAAAATAGGTGCCCTTTAAGCATTTGATATAAGAGCATGCGTAGCAGACGTTTTCTATGTACCGTTTGTTGTGTATACTGTAAAATATGTATCTATGTGTGTATATAAAAGATAGGTGTAAAATATTTATATATACACAATACATAGTTAAACAACAGGAGCAGGAGCGTGATGGTGCAGGTAGAACTTTCCTCGCTCTGAGTGTCAGGACTGAGGAAAAAGGCGTAGATTAAAAGTGCTGCAGCTCATCTAGTGAATCTCCCACCGTCAAGCGAGGACTGGATTTGCCTTTGTAGTCGTGGACGATCCACACCACCTTGCCACGAGCGCAGTGACTCAGAGCCCTCGCTCTGGGAGTCGCTTTGTCCTTGCGCTCCTTCTTCGCAGAGGTGAAAGCGTTTGAAATGTCATAGCGGGGATTTCTGAGAAGCTCCTTGTCACCCGAGTTAAAAGCGCAGACCGGTGCTTAAGGTCTGGTACCATTAGAGTGACGGTGTCGTGTTCTGTGTTAGAAGACATTCTCACTCAGCTCAGTGCCGGGACGTTCAGCCTGGTGGTTAATGATCAGAAACGCTTTCACTGCTACACAGGGTTTTATAGCAAGAACAAGAACACAACTTCAAAATCTTTCTGAAGACCTTTAAAAGTTAAAAGTGTTATTGTGTAGAGCCAATCAATGCACGGAGGACAGCGCAGGGAGTTTAACAATAGATTACACCAAGACTTACTGAAAGTGAAATGTCTCACTGAATGTCCTTCAAGCTTCATCAAACAGAGGACATTAATTTCCTTTGTACATGGGAATTTTATTAAGAGGCATACTTCTGGATTTTTTAGTGCTTCTCCTGAAGCTAATTTTAAGATTTCTCAAAAATGAATCCATAAAACCATGAATAAAAATAACACTATGATTTACCGTAATTAACTACAGATGTAGTACAAGTGAAAGATTACTTACAGCGATCTTTACATAAAAGTTAAATAAAAATATAATATAACATAAAAATAGAATATTTACAGTACTAAAACACAAATATAAGTGTACATTTTTCTCCAAAAATATTATTTGCTAAATAATTACTGAGAGTTGAAATAAAAAGTCTAAATAAACAACTAAACTGCTTTCAATTCTTTAACATTATTTCATTATTTAACAAAATCTAAAATATTTTAAAACTGTGATAAAGTTACAGGGAAGTTTGAATAAAATTAAAAAAAAATCAAATAGAAGTGTAAAAAACAACAAAACAAACCTGCACACGTGCCACAACACTATCAGCGCTCACAGTGTTGAAGTTAACGTCCAACAAGAAACACATTAGATTTATTTGTTCAAGATTTATTTGTTTAAGGTTTATATTGAAAAACTGCTGCTGATTTGTTGGTGTTGTGTTGCGTTGTTGTGAGTCCTGCCGGAGGTTAGCGATGCTGACGTCACAGTGTTATTGTGATTGTTAATGAACTTGCAATGGAGTTTAACAGGATGACGGTCAGACTTAATGTGAAACACAGCATGGAGTTGTGGAGATGTTAACGCACACTCTGCACTGAAATTCCCAGCAGGCAGTGCAGCTGTAGGAAGCTGATGTTTGAGCAGAAATTCCAGATGAGGACATGAGAGCGAACAGAGTGAAAGACTAAAGCAGTGCTGCATCGCCCTCGTTACCTAGAGACGAAGCGACGGATAAATCCTTCAGCATGGCATTGTGGGTAATGTGGGGAACGTGTCAGTAAACACATTTTGCTTAAAAGCATGGCTACTTAAAACAGTAGAAAAACATCTTGTTTTGCCTGGCATATGACCTGGCAACCCTGTAAGTCAATAGTCAAAAAAGTTATTTAAACCATATACAGTTCAGTACACAGTGAAATGAAACAGTATTCTTCTGGGAGCATGATGTTACAGAAAACAACAAGACTGCACAAGACGTTGTCTAGCTAAAGAAAATAAATATATATGATCAAGTTAAAAACAGCGCAGCACCGACCAGTACAAAGTTCTGAGGGGGTAGAATGGCAACAAGATATATATTATCACAGCATCACACAAAACTGGCTGGACAGAATTTACTGAAACTTTTGCAGTAGTTAGATCTCTGCCTGAAGTTTAACCTGTGAAATCTAAATGTTGAGTAAAAGTGATGTTATGAACTGTGTGGGATTTAATAATCTACTTTCTCCGATTAATCTCACTCTCCGATTACCGAACAGGGAGTGTTACTTGTCTGACGATGAAAGAAGTACAACTTAGTGTAAACAAGGCGTCAGATACTCAACCTTACAGAATGTGATTTCTTTGTACAGTGGAACCTTGGATTACGAGCATAATTCGTTCCAGAAGTGGGCTCGTATTCCAAAACACTTGTAAACCAAATCGAATTTTCCCATCAGAAATTATGAAAACTCAAATTAGTTGTTTCACAGCCCAAAAAAAATAAATACATAAAAATAATTAATACAATATATAAAGTAAAAATAAAACAAATTAACCTGCACTTTACCTTTAAAAAAAGTAAAAATAAATCCTGACAGATAAGTGTTTCCGTTTGTGCATGCAGGTGCTGTGTATTTGTGTGTGTGTATGTCTGTGTGTGTATGTCTGTGTGTGTGTGTGTGTGTGTGTGTGTGTGTGTGTGTGTGTGTGTGTGTGTGTGTGTGTGTGTGGAATTAGCCACATTCGCTTCGTCTTACGAATTTCGAATTTCGCCTCGTCTTACGCAGTAAAACTCCTCCTCCCACCTCGCCTTTTAAGTTTCACAACAAACACACACAACGGAAACACTGTTTTAACGGGGAAAAAAAAATCCTTCTAATGACACTCGCGTGAGCGCATACTAATGGCATGAATCACTGCTGTAGAGTAAACAAAAAATAACAAATGAACCAGCACATTACCTTTGAAAAGAATCGCGACAGAGCAGAGTTTTCTGTGTAGAGCAGAGAGAGTGTGTAAAGCCGGGGTGCAGGGTGTAAAGACGAGAGTGTGTCGGTGTGTGTGTGTTGGTGTCAAATTATGCGTGCGCACACACATAGGAGACACGAGAGGGAGATGTTGATTATACCAGTAAGAGACGAGCACTAAGACCCAGCAGGGGAGACGATTACCCACAATTCCACAGCGCAAGAGAGAGAAAAATCATTGGCTCAGTTGTGATCACATGCCGCTCGGTGTCAAAACTAGAGCGCATGCGTGATACATGATACTTGGAACTCACCAAGATTTGCTCGTTTTTCAAGTCAAAATTTATTAAAAATCTTTGCTCATCTTGCGGAACACTCGTAAAACAGCATTACTCGCAATACGAGGTTCCACTGTATTAATAAGTTAGACAGAGAGTTCTGCCGTACAGAAACACGGACAGACATGTACGTGGGCTTCAACCTGAAAAAATAATATCACTGATTACATTAAAGATCAGCAGATTATTATTAGATTTAACATTTTAACTGTTTCTATAAACTCTACAAAACCGTCAACGACACGTACCGATGCTATAAATACTGTACTAAAATGAGTAGTGTGTGATGATCTAATTCATATCTGTTAAAAACATATTCATTTGTCCATTATGTTTATTCTGAGTAATAAACCTGTGTGGATCACAACGAGCAACAGGAACCTCTAATTAATAGATTCTCTCATGGGTGTATTAAGAATTATGGTTTCTAAAATAATATTAATACATTTAAAGAGTTAATAAAAATGATATTGAAAGACAACCATTTTCAGCTACACATTTTAAGCACAAAACAAATCCTAATAAATGTCCTGCCTTTTCTCCTGCAATCTGTGACCGCCGTCCTCCGTCCTTATCGTCCTCTCTCTGCTCTCATCAGTCACGTCCTTTCTTTTCCTGATCGGCCACATCCATTGTCTCAACTTCTTAAACTCCGAAACATCTCCCAGCTTTTAAAAGTTATATTTCAGGAACTCAACAGAACTCTCTCTCTTTTTTTTTCTGTATTTTGCTCAGACAGCTGCTTAATGGGACTCTGCCCCCAGCTACTGTCTCTGTTTTAAATGTTGACTTCCTCTCTTTTCTGGGCACTGTGAAAAGATGTCAAATAGTTGGAAAGTACCTATGAGAAATGGCAATGTCCTCTACTCTTACACACTCTCACAAATGGTATAGATGATAGACCTCGGCCTGATGGGGGAAAAAAAACTCTTAGAGAAGCTGATTCTATAATACACCTCAGCTATCTCTAACTCTCATGATATTGTTCTGCATACTACAATGACTCTTTATTTGTTGTTCACTCTGCTGACTCACGACTGCAGCAACGCACGGCCCGACCTACGTCATCAAGTTCACCGATGACACGACCGTAGTAGTCTCATCAGCAAGAACGCCACGTCAGCGTGTTTCTGAATGTGGACAAACCTAACAAGATTGGATGTTGACTCAGGAGAACTCAGAAGGACCTCTCCACACTCTACATCAATGGCTCCTCCATAGAGATCAGATTTCTTGATGTTGTCTACTGGAGCAGAACCTCAACTGGTCCCTAAACACCAGCTCCATAACCAAGAAATCCCAGCAGCGTCTCTACTTTCTGAGAAAAGCACATCTCCCTTCTCCTCCCATCCTCTCCAAGTTCTACAGAGAGACTACAGAGAGCATCCTGAGCAGCTGGTTTGGGACCTGCACAGCTGAGAACATCATCGGGGTCTCTTTTTCTGTTCCACTACACATATTTACACCACACTCTGCAAACGCAAAGCCACCAGCACTGTGCATGACCCCACACACACATACCTCACACACACACTCTTTACCCTTCTGCCATCTGGAATAAGGGACTGAAGCAACCAAGCCCACACAAACAAACTGTGTTACATTTTATTCCCACAAGAAACCAGACCCCTCAACATCCAGGGACCCATCTGAGACACACATCTGTATATACACAAACACACACACACTACACTACACTAGACTAGTCCATTTCAGTATTCGTATAATTTGTCTTCACTTTCTTGACCAGGCTGCTAAAACACTAATAATACTATACTTCATTAATAATACTGTCCTGTTTACTCTCATCAGATTTATGATCAACTGGCGTAAGTACCGAAAAGAAAAGATTCTATAGAAAAAGTTAAATCTAATAATATTCTGCTAATCTTTCATGTAATGAGTGATATTATTATTATTATTATTATTATTATTATTATTATTATTTCAGGTTGAAGCCCACGTACATGTCTGTGTGTCTTTCTGTACAGCAGAACTCTCTGTCTAACTTATTAATACACAGAAATCACATTCTGTAAGGTTGAGTATCTGACCCCTTGTTTACACTAAGTTGTACTTAAAGATGAAGTTTTGTCTTAAACGATCCAGCGTGTTAAAATTCACTTATACCACTTCAGCTCTGCTATTTCAGCCAAAGTGAAAATATGAACTAATCCCAGTAAAAATATTCACTTTATCTTTTCTAATTAATATCTATTGATGCTTATTTGCACTGAGACAGTGGCGCATTATTTTAAAGTAGATTATTAAATCTGGCACATAACTCTTCATAACATCGCTTTTACTCAACATGTTCATTCGTGTGATGCTGTGACAAAATCTGGCTGGACAGACATACGGAAAGGAGACCAGAAGTCTGCATTGAGATTGAGAGCTTACTGGACTCGACTAAATAAACACCACATTCATTAAAGCTAACATTAACACACACATGCACTAGTGTGTGATGCTCCACCATTCAGTCATTCAGGTCATTTATCCTCAGTAACTGCCTGGTACTGCCTGGTACTGCCTGGTCAGGGTCACAGCGGGTTAAGCTCCCCTACAAGTTTCTTTTTATTTCAGGAAATAAATCAAACCTAATTTGGTGGAAAGTATCACAGGCAGAGGTAAAGATTTAGAACTGAGCAGAACAAAATAAAAAAATGTATGTGTAAATAAGGAATGTGTAGGAATCACATGTGGGATTTAATTAATTGGGAATTAATTGTTGGAGAAAAAAGAATCATCTGGTAATTTTTAATCATCTAAAAAATATTTAATTGTGTAGTAATTGTATCTGAAAATAAACAAATTGTGTGCTTACTGTGTAATATGTAAAAATGAATAAATTGTGTTGGAATCACATGCGAAAATGGATGAATTATGTAGAAATTGTATGTGGAAAATCAAAGAATGTAGAAATCACATTCAGAAATAATGAATCATACAGGAATCAAACATAAAGATATGTAAACTGTGTAGGAATCATATGTGGAAATAAACAAAGGGGCAAAAGCCAAAATGCTAATTATTCATATTTCTTAATGGGTATTCATGCTAAAATTGGTGTAAGCAATTGGTCTAGAAGCAGATGATCTGTAAAAATTGTTGCTTTAGTAATTTTTTGTTAAAAAAAAAAGCTTAAAAAGCAAAAAATTTATAATGTCTGTATCCATGTCAAATTCATGTTGCGATATCTTAACAATTTTGCGCTTTAGAATAATACACCTTTTCAGGTTTATGTCTTTTCATGTGAAATCTAAATTGGAAGATTTGAATTCAAAAAAGTTGGTCACTTCCATGTTGCATAAACTTCAGAAGCTTCTTTGACCATGTACATTTTCTGTATTATATGTATAACATATAAAACTCAAATCAGCACCAATACTGTGTTTATTTCCACATGTACACAATTCGTACACAATTAATTTTATTACCACATGATTCCTGTTTGATTCCTGCATGATTCTGAATGTGATTTCTACATTCTTTGATTTCCCACATGCGTGATCCGTTAATTATCGCATGTGATTCCTAGACAATTTATTCATTTTTACATATTATACAGTACGCACACAATTTTCTAATTTTCAGTCACAATTTCCACACAATTCATTTTTTTATGATTTCCAGACGATATTTTTTTTCAACATTTGATTCCCACCTAATTAATTAAATTCCTACTGGATGGGTGAAAAGTAACTAGGCATTAAAAATTGGTGATAAAGTCCATATTTCTAATACAAATCTATTGAAAGTAATTGTACATGTTTTGTGAATTTTTTTCATTGTATCTGGATGTATAGTAGTGTTGCATTCCTCCGTTTTATTCTATGCCACCATTTCAGCACAAGAACAATGGAATTCTACACTTACTAGCATGCTGCGATCTTAGCCCGATCCTGGACAGTCAAACGGTTGGCCATCTTTGTTTACGCCATGTGGGCTGGGAAATATGAAATTCTATTTAGAGACTGTTTTCATCATGACTTTAGTGATGCTACAAGTTCTTGAGCTATTACTGTACATATTGCCGAGTTAATTTTCACCCAGACTGTACATAAAAGGGCATGAAATTGTATTTATAATATATGTATGCATGTTTTCAAAAAGCAAAGTATAGATCAGGCGATAAGAAGCATTAAGCATTATGAAAATGGTTAAGCAATCTGAAAATTCACTTTCACCTACTGTAGGTGAGACACTTTTATACCATGTTTTTTTTTCTTTTTTTCCCGGAATCATATTCAGACTGAAACAATGAATCACGCAGGCATCAAACACAAATACATTAATTATGTGGGAATCATGCGGAAATAAATGATTCTTGCTGGAATCACAAGGGGAAATAAATGAAAGGTGCTGGAATCAGACATGCATTAATTAATCAAGTACAAATAATGTGAAACTGAATGAATCATGCAGGAACTGTGTGTGACAAATCATTAAAAAATCACTTAACCCTGCGAAACCATTCCATGTAGAAAGAAATGGATATTTTTTTTTTTCAAGCCATCATGCTCTGTGTGTGTGTGTGTGTATGCGCGCGTGTTTGTGTGTGTGTGTGGATTATACAAAGCTGAAACTGGAGTGATGAACCTGTCAGAGCCGCAATGTACAGCTGACATCGCTGTTGTTTCTCCATCTGGGTATTTTCCAGGGTTTTCCAGGACCATTTTTAACATCCACTCTGGGTCATAACGTGCCACTGCGCTACACGGATCCTCCGTATAAACACTGCCACAGCTCTACATTTCTTTTGATTTAACGAGGCTTTTAAACCTCCAGTAAACCCACATCTATATTAAACTCCGCTCCATAAACCCAAGAAGCTCAATCCATAGCTGTCACGCCGGCACCGGTGTCACCGCACGTTACCACGTCACATGATTTGCATCACGTTAATCTTATTAATAAAGCATCGGCAATAGTGATCCTAATCCTACTGCAAGAAAAGAGCACATGTAATCTTTTTTAGGTTTTAGTCCAACATTTGAAATAATGAAATAATTTCGGAGTTTCCTGTGAGAATGCAGTAAATCGTATAATCATTGATCGCTGCAACTTTCCTTTTCTCCTCTCTGGTGTTTCTGGACAGCACTGAAACTCGGATTGGCTTTTCTGTCCCCTGGGCCGAGCCATCCTCCACTCCCACACCCAGATTCTCAGCTCACTGGTCTGTGCCAGCATCTGAAATGGCTGGATGGATATTAACTCCTGTTTCACCCAAAGCTCACATACAGGGAGCAGAAATATAACCGGAGTTCATGTAAATGACATCGGGACAGACAGATAAAACCCAAGTGAAAGGAATCACGTGAAACAGAAACCAAACGGAATGTGTTAAAATCACAGGAAGGAGTAAATAAATACATAAATAGATCATGTGATCATTTTTAAAAAATGCATATGAACATAATAATGTGTGAAATAGTTGTGAGAAAGTTGTGTTAAAGAATAATATGAAAATGAATCAAATATTATTATTGTTTTAAATCAGGTATAAAAAAAGTAATTATGGTTAAAAAATCATGTGAACACGAACATTGAGTAAAATCGTGTAAAAGTTTTTTTTTTCTTCTTTTTTTTTTAAGAATCTTGTACAAATCACCTAAAATTAATAACTTTGTCGTTCTGTCCACACATCATGACAGAATCATGTGAAAAGAAAAGACTCGTGTAGGAATCACATGAATGTGAACATGAACTCCGATTATATTCCTGTAAGAATCTATTAATTCTGTTGGATCTATTAATCTTTTAATAACAAATTGTGTTAGAAAATAAATAAAATGTTTTACCGATCATTTAATACATTCAAATAATGAATTATTTATTAGAATTATTAATTATAAATACATTTATAACATAGAAATCTTGTGTAATCTTAATCAGGTGAAAAGGAATAAATTGTATAAAAGAAGTGATTCAAGTAAGAATCACGTGAAAAGAAAAAAAAATTGAAGTATGGATCACGCAAAAATCATTTACAGTGAATATAGAGAACCATTTATGGGAGAAAATCATTTGATCCTGTGTAAATAGTAAATGGTAAAGTTTTTTTGTTTGTTTTTTTCAATCACTCACTCACTCATCATCTAGTGTATACCGCTTAATCCTGTATTCAGGGTCACGAGGGGCCTGGATCCTGTCCCTGGAGACTTAGGGCACGAGGCGGGGTACACCCTGGACAGGGTGCCAATCCATCACAGGGCACACACACACACACACACACACACTCACTCACTACGGGCAATTTGGGAACACCAATTAGCCTAATCTGTATGTCTTTGGACTGTATGCACACAGAGACGGGAATTGAACCCAGACCCTTGAGGTGCAAGGCGACAGTGCTAATCACTACACCACCGTGCTGCTGTTTTTTTTTTTTTTTTTTTTTAAATCAGGTAAAAATAATTGGATTATTATGTGTAAAAGTCATGGAAAATAAATGACTCGTGTGTTAAAAGTAAAGAGAAAAAAAAACAGAGAAAAAGAAACGAGAACGCTGAGAACGCTTTTAAACATGTTTGCTAGGTGTGTAAATATAAACCCACAACTCTCACTATGTTCCACTGGGGTTTCATTTTTGATATAAATATGAAATCTAGGCCTTTTTTAGAGGAGCACATGTAGTCGTTTGCTTTTCACCTTGTTGAATGTGACAGCAGCACAAATAAACAGCACAGTGCTTCATGTCACGTACTAATTAAGTCTCTTAAGAGCTGTTGACGAGCCTGGCTTTGAAAAGGTCAGTAAGCTCTTCAAACACAGAGCACGTGAGACCAAGAACACTTTAATGCAAGTGATACGTTTCCTCTTCTTCTTTATATATACAAAAAACCAACAAAAAAAAAAACAGAAGGGCTTGAAGGAAGACGACATTGACGGTGTCCTTCGCTCCTATAGAACGACGCAGCCGGGTAGCAAATCTCCAGCCCTTGAGAATCTGCTAAACGGTGCACAGACCTCGCTGCTGATTGCTGAACAGCGTTTCCTTCCTGCCTGACAATAATCTCAGGCAGGATCTAATCTCTGCGTCAGATTCTCCCCCGGCTTCAGGCTTCAGGTTTTAGCGCGGATTTGTACTGTGCATCTAAAGCTTGTCATATCCGTGTATTCCATACGAGTCCACGATTAAATTACGTTACAGTTCTGAGATCGGCGTGGCCTGAATGTGTCTCTTCCGCTGAAAAACGAGCGAAGACAGGAGTGCCGCCAATACGGCCGAGTGTTAATAATAATGAATGATGTCGTTAAAAGACAGTCTCTTCGCTCCACGTCTCTGAAGGTTTAGAAGTCGTAGTATTCTCTTTTTACGCCACAGCGCTGGACTGGTGTTCATTAATTTTTAAAATCTGTTCTATACTAAGAGCTCATTCACAGGTTCCAAGCTTTCATGTGACCGTTTTTAAAAAGTGTCTAATTTTCAGGTGAAGGTTAATGGAAGGAGTCTCCAGTGTCAGCGCTGTAACATTTGAAATTTCCCAACATCAGAGTACAGTAATTTATTTTTTTCTACTTTTTTATTATCTTAGTTTCTTTTATTATTATTATTGAGTCTAAGAAAAAGAGCCTGGTGAGAAAACAACTATCAACGTGAGGACACAAACTTGCTACAGCAGATAAAATTTGTAACGAGCTGCTCTCTGATTAAGCAGTATCACACTCGAGGTTGTGCAGATGTTCTGAATATCTGTATGGATATCGACCTGGAGTGTGATATCACTTTTATACAACAGTTCCACAAACTCCTTTTATTATCAACAGGTTATGATTTGTTTCTTTATTTAACCAGTTATTTAGCTCCGCCCACACATATCCTTCCATGCCTAGAGGAACTAACTAACTGGAGGAGCTGGCGAGCGACAGTTAGTAAGCGACAGTTATTGTAATTAACAGGAGGTGAGAGTCGTGTTAAACACTTAGCGGTCTCAGGACAGTCCTGAGAAACTCACCAGATTTACTGCATATTTACACTTATTACACTTTAGAATATCAGCTCCGGTAACTTCAGGGTTCTGGGGTCGAATCCCAAATAGTGTTAAATGTAAAGCTAGTGCACTATGTAGGGTGTACACTCCCTTGTTCCTCACTCCGAGTAGTGCCTTTGATCAGGAGTTAGAGAGGGGTCTGGGATTCAGCCTCGTGTTAGAAGCTAGTTAGCTTTGTAGCGAAGCGTTAGCCGTGAACAGAACGACGCGGACGGTTCAGAGGCGATTCAGAAGGACTTAGAAGTGATTACTGCAGAGACGGCGTGTTGTTTAAGATGACATAATTAGATGTGTGTTGTTGCTGAAAGTGCTTCTGTGACTGGGTGTGAATGTGGGTGTGGTCAGGCAACTGCTCTCTCCTCAGTACTGTGGACCGTACAGACCTACTCTCACCCACACTGAGACACACAGTTAGTGTCATTAACCACTGGACAACACCTGGGACACGCACAGTCACACATATAGTTACACATCACAGTGCTGTTACTGTCTATTATCACCACTAGTGAAATGTTTTTTGTCCAATCAGAATGATAAGCTAGCCTAAATAAATCAAAAACGTTAATGAATGATGTAACTGGCATGACTCTGAAAAAGATCTAAGCAGAGAGACAGGTGCACACACACTCAGGTAACACACCGATCACAAGAAGGAGACAACACTGCTGGAGGACTTTTTCCTTTATAGGCCATACCCACTTCAGAGGTTAAATCCAAACATGCAGATACAGACACAGATACGGCTCCTGTACAGTATATACACACCTTTTCCTGTGTTTGTTTGCGCAGTTGCGTTTCTCAGCCTGTTTTACTGTCAAATTATTTGTTTTCCCGTTTATGATCTTGCGTGGTTGTGTTTTTTATTTTCCCTTTTTTTGCGCTGTTTGTTGTTTGTTACTAAAACACGCTTCAGCTCCGATGAGATTTTGCATAGCTGGTGTGTTAGCGTGGTTATATTACAGTACGTCACATTTATCGCGTGTTCATCACCAGGCATCTCCCCGTATGTCATTGTACGTACAAAGGAATTAATCAGCTCACAATTACGAGTGAACCCCGCACTAAATCATGCTCATGAAGTGAGACACAAACACTCCACGTGTCCTCCCCGGACGCTCTAATCATTCACTTGGCGGCGGACGGCCAAGATGGTGAAGTGCTAATAATAAAAAATGCACTCTTACGAAGCCAACAGTCTGTTTGTTCTGTCTCTCCCTGGATTACATCTTCATTTTAATCATATCTGGTGACAAAAAAAAAAAAAAGCATCATCAGGCCATATTTTCAGGGAAGCGCAGACGTTAATTTGCCGATTCGCACCGTCGCCGTGTTGACTGTGTGCCAGAGGCAGCATATGTCACCGCCACTGACTCGATGCGCGCTAATCCCTGCTCGCTAGCTTGATTTAGATGAACTTCCATGAGAAAGATGTTAGCTGTTAATTGGAATCGTGTTTAATTAGAGTTCCGGTGTTTCAGTATGCGTTTTTGTCACAGTCGAATTCTGGATTCTGATTGGTCAGAAGGTTCTACACCGGTGCGCAGCTGCAAATCACAGGTTTCATGTATTAACATGCTCGTGCTAAAACGTTCATCTATAGGGACCGAATAAACAGAGCGTGTAATATATATAATGAGAATAACAAGAGACTGGTGAGGGAACGAGTGTTTATAGGTGCTATAACTTACGGAAACTAACTTGGCTTTACCAATGTTTTATAGCATCAAATTAAACAATAATTGGATTTAAAAAACATATGATGTTGTCTAAAAGGAATAAAACAGCTCATCGCACCGCCTTGTTGTTGATTATTCACTCCAGTAGCATGGTTTATTCCTCACACATGGACATCACAGCAGCTTTTTTTGTTGTTTGTTTCCTTTTTTTGCCTCGCGTGACCCGACATTATTTCCTTTAACTTCTCAACAGAATGAAATCTCAGGAATATTAAAGAAACACATTTGTTTCCTTTTAATCTCGCATTGCGTGGGTGTGCTGTCAGCTCCATTTCTCCAACAACCCTTTTGCTTACCTCGTAACTTTCTGCTTAGCCGCGAGCTCCTGGCTAACAATAGCCTCTTTTTCTTTAACTGAATGTGACAGCGCAGGTTCAGTGATTCGGCCGGCTGCGGCGTCCTGAAACGCCGAATGTTTATTCAGCAATAAGCAGCTTAGTCCTGTAACTACTTCAGACTGCTAATGCAAAGCGCCCTGAAGCGCTTTCCTGTTATTCACGCTCCGGCATAACAATGTGCACATCTTACACATCAGCCAAGACTGTTTACTCTGAGGGAGAAGTTTATAGAAGCCGACAGATTGAATTCACACTTTGTTTTTGATTGTGTACAAGCTGTAGGAGCTTTATATCAAACCATCATTCTGTGGGTTAGATTTCTGCATGTTTCCAACTATAATCCTTTTTCACCTTGATGACTTTAAAGGTCCCATAATTTACGCTTTCTTTAACAAGGTAACACAGATCTCAAAGAAGCCTTGTGTGTGTTAATGGTAAAGCTAAAATACTCCTCAGATACCTTACATATACTGTATATAGCGGGGGGTGGGTGGGGGGTGTTTTCTTATATGAGGTCACATTAAGGTGGAATCTAATTGGTTCCTTTAAACCCAGGCCAATAGAAATAGAAAAAAATGCCAAAACTCAGGAAATGTGTTGTCTCTAACTTTTTTGTACGTACATACACACACACACACACACACACACACACA
Organism: Clarias fuscus; assembly: GCA_030347435.1. Taxonomy (NCBI): domain Eukaryota; kingdom Metazoa; phylum Chordata; class Actinopteri; order Siluriformes; family Clariidae; genus Clarias; species Clarias fuscus. The sequence goes on along the minus strand of CM059208.1, from coordinate 31,804,962 downwards.
CACACACACACACACACACACACACACACACACACACTGGAGACCCATGACAATGTCTAAACTTTAATTTTGCACAAGAGGTGCCCTTTAACAATTGTGAAAATACATATTTAAATACTCCCTGGAATTTCTATTGACACTTTGTTTCTTTGTTCTGCTATAAAACTATACAAACTAAATCCAAAGTGTCATATTTTCATAACGACTGTAGCTCATACACAGTGCATAACCAAAGACTGTATAAAACGCACTGGACAAATGACACCCATATGTTTTCTGATGAGTGGTTTTGAAGTGCAGTTGTGGTCAATTGGCCACACCCCTAATTATGCGTAACTTTATGGCTTAATGTAGTTTTAATTGATGAGTTACATAAAAATTCACTCCATACAGTTGTCATGAATGAGAAATCTAGCCATAGAGATTAAAACCATTTTTTTTTTTTGTACCAGACTGTAAACATGTTTATTTCTAGCCGGCTCCTAGTGGTCGTTTGAGTAACTGCATGTTTTGGCGTTCCACGTTCGACTCATTTTTCAGAAGCCGAGGTCGCCCCTTGTGCATAACTAGCGGGATAAAATGACTAAACTAAAATATACATGAAATGTCATGAATAAATTTAATAACTAAGAAATACAACATGCTGTTATAGGAAAATAATGAACAACATGATTTTGTGATGGAGCCTAGTAACTATAGACATGGAAATGATTGTGCTTCTATAACAGACCTTCATGAAATGTTTTATTCCTCTTGAGACTCCTTACATAAATGCTAAATATTACATCAGTCATTGTTTTAAATCTGTTTACGAAGCCTTCACTATAAAAGTCCCTGTGAACGAACTGTGACTACAGAAACGCTAACGCATTAGAATGCTAATATAAATCTGTGATTTGCAGCTGCGTGACTGTCAGAAAGTGATTCAGAACGCAGCGAATCGACAGCGTCGTGGTATAATGAGATGTAAGTCCGTTCTCCTGGGACGCTCCTGTGTTCCTGCGGACGTCCAAACGCTGCTCTGTGACTGTTTGAGGACTGTCGTCACTTGCTATTTGAGGCTGTCTGGCGATTAGCAAAACACATTTTCCTGCAAGATTTGTAGCACACTAGATTTGCCTTGAAGTATTCTCACACCTTTAACTCACTCCTGAAGGAATGGAAGGAAACGTTTCAAGTTCACTGCGACAAGCTGTCGTCTGTTAGCTGATTAGCATTGTTGAGTGCCATTTTTTTGTTTTCACTGCTTTTAACTACATTAGCATTTTTGAATGACGTTTTTTTCCACTGTTCTTTTGAATCTGGATAATTACAGAGATTGTTCTCCACGGAGAGCTGTGCTGACCCATGTTGTATTTTCACAATTTAATTTGAAACTTCACCCCAATATACCTTCATTTCGTGCGCCAATATGGTCGAAGGCGCGTGCTAAATTATGCAGTTTCAGAGCGTGTATGGTCTTCTATTATTTTTTTGACCCTGAGCCTCAGTGCTAGATTTTTTTTTTTTGTTTTCACAATAAACCATCTGCATAATCAGGCTATAAGCATCCCTGATCCTGAAGCAGGCTCATTTTTAGAGACTAATGCTTTGCAAAAATCCAATACATTACTCTCCTAACGTACTCCTGGAGTCCTTCCAAAAAGCTTACGCTGATAAAAATCACTAAATTTGTACCTATTTTTACTTTTCGCACGCCTCCTAATGCTAGGTTCAAGAGTGCAAATTACACTCAAGTTTCCTCAAATTCCTGTTGCACCATAATTCCCGGGGAGAAAAAAATGTTCCTGTAAGATTGCATCATGCCCGAGAAGGCAAGAAGATACGCTTTACTGCCTCAAAAACAAAACCAAAATAGGACGTTACAGGAAAGACATCCTTTTTTTTTCTCACCCCTATACATATGGATGATCCAAACAACCCAATACATCATCCTGGACGTGCTCAGAAATTAGTAACAGGAATGTTCTGATCCATGTAATGTCCTCTTTCCTACAGGTGGAACGCTGGAAAATTTCAAGCAGCCCTGAACCTTCATCAATGTCATCGAAGCACTGTGGTACATTTTCCCCCGGATTCGGCGATCATCTCCGTTCAGCTCTCAGAGTCACTTAGTATTCCAAACTGAAGGTCCATACCCACCGAAACGTTTCCAATGCTCACGGGGAACTGTGTGCTCCTGTTCCTCTGGTATCTCCTGGACAAGAGCTTTGTTTCTCCAATGCACAGGTGGGGAAAGGAGCACCACGGGGGTCTGAGGGAGCACAGGAGGCACGGCATGGCCGGGATCCAAAGAGTCAAGAGAGGATGGGTGTGGAACCAGTTCTTTGTGTTGGAAGAGTATATGGGATCTGAACCGCAGTATGTTGGAAAGGTAAACCACGGATCAGCCGTTCTGTAATAATAAGATTTCATTATTAGTTTGTTTGTTTTCTTTCTATCATTGATTAACATTAACCTATGCAGTGAAAATATGTGTTTGAACAAGACTAATCAGCAGTTGTTTATGATGTCAATGAGAAACGGGTGGGAAAACTAGGTCTTGCATGAACATGAACCTCCTGCAAATATTATTTTACAGACACCCCACAAGTAGCACAGTGAAAACATACTTCGACGTTTGGACAATAAATCAATGGGGAAGAGATGAAGTTGAACAAGGGATCTGTGTTCTTCTAGGATATGTGTGTAAACATGGTGAACTGTCCGGATGGTGGCTTTGTTTAACAATTCAAGTAAATAGACTTTCATAGTATTGTCTGTAATGCTAGCTACTGTTAGTCCAGAGGTGGAAAGAAAGTAAGTACATTTACTTTGTTAATATACAAAAGTACAGTTTTCAGGTATCTGTATTTTACTTGAGTAGTTTATTAGTGGACACATTTTACTTTTACTCTGCAACAAATATCTGTACTGTCCACTGCACTACATTTGTGCATGTCATTACGTTACATGAAGTGGTATGCAATTTTTGAAGCAGTACCAGAAGTCACCACCAGCTAACTATTACATATAAATGTGATTTGCCTTCCCTCTGTAAAAAAAAAAAAAACTCAATCGTGTAGCAAGTGTTTGAAATCAGAAATGGAGATCATTTAGACAGTTCAGATCGAGAGAGAGAGAGAGAGAACTCTCTGTGCATGTTCTCTGTACTCAGTAGTGATGCTCATCTAAAACGCTCACAGAAAAAGGAATAGCCAAGGCATTCATACCTGCCATTTTTATCCTGGCAGCAGCCAATCAGTATGACTTTTCGTGAAATAATAATGCAAATATAATACCTGACATTAAGTCATATCTCGAAATCTATCTATTTGCCTTGAAGCCACCATCTGATTGGCATGCTAAGTAGAAATGCCCCAGTTTTGTGTTTATAAGATCTTGAAATGGACAAGGGATATCATCCTGCTCATATAAATGATAGGATACAATACAAGCCTGGTCTAAATGAGTGACTCTTTTTCACACCGAGTTTTAACAAGCTTCGCACAGGCTTCCTGTGCGAAGCTTGACTTTGCTAAAAGGATAAGCAAGAATTGATTTTAATTTGCCGTGACAAATTTGTCGATGAAGCTGAATCTTTCAGTAAGATCATGTGCATCACTTCACCTCTGATGAAACGGATAGCTATGATCTGAGACATTTGCTTTCTCTTGGGTTTGGATCGTTATCTTACTTCCCACATCCTTATTAAATTGTTTTCTTAAAATAATCTAACTTTTAATGAGAGTCAATCTGTGAATAATGGTTTGTGAACTTATGTAAAAATAAGTAAATAAATAAATAAATAAATAAAAAGGGTGCCTGCTGATGCTATTTTACAGGTCTTTCAATTGCGTGAATGCTGGTGAAAATGCAAAGCTCCGAAAGAGAATTTTATCGGCTTGAGCTTGGTGATTGCCTACTGATTTATGTTGACCGCAGTGGTCTAATCGTACATGAGGGACATGCTATTATCCGTTGCTTATGGCAGGGTAACTTGGCGGTATAACTTGTATCCATTGAGAGCATTGATTGTGCATTCAGTGCAAAGGCATCGGGTTAAAGGGATTTTATATTCTCTCAGATGTTCCAAATTGAATATCAAGGCCCGGTTGTTGAGAAAGCCGTATCCTAAGCGTTAATGGGATCACGGTTAAATTGAACCATCACGTCAGGTCTAGTGGAGTGGTGTCAGGGCAGACCAGGGATTGCCGGGCGGTATTGTTCATGTCAGAGCTGTGCGGGCCGGGTTATCAAGTCCTCCTTCACTTTAACAGAAAAAGCCGTGACTCCTATGAATTTAACCTAAAGAGTTTTACCTAAAGAAACCTCCTGGGAAAATGGCATCAGGACATTAATAGTCTTAAACACTCTTCATTCTTTGGTTGAAAATGAATCCGAGTGTAAAGGAGGTGGTCAGTGCTCGTCTGTAGATCAAAAGACTGAAACGTTGGCTGACTTAAAGATGTGAAGGAAAACTTTGAATGCTGTCTCTAATAGTTAAGGTGATCTTCATACTGCAGAACCTTTGCACAAAGAGTTCTAAGGTGTTTCCTTAAATAACGGTGAAGAATGCAAACTTATAGAACATATAGTTCATTTGAGAAAGAGTGTTAAGTATTTATATAACAGCCAGTTATTTAACTCCCTCAAAAATAAATGACAGTAGAGGACAAATCAGTAGTTCAGGAGGTTGAGTTCTGGTGTTGAGGTGGCACTGGTAGTGGTTAGCACTGTGGCCTTGCACGTCCAGGGTCGAGGCTTTGAGTCCCACCATGGGTCTGTGTGTGTTTGGAGCTTGCATGTTCTCCCAGTGCCTGTTGGGCTTCCTCTGGGTACTCCAGTTGCCTCCCACAGTCCACAGACATGCAGATTAGGCTAATTGCCATTTCCTAATTGCCTGAGTCAATGTGTGTGTGTGTTTCTGAGATGAGATATCCTTGTGACCGTACTCAAGATTAGGGATGGATGGATGGATAAATAATGAATAAAAGTTTTAAGTTTTCTAATCTCCTTACTGCTGTGTTGTTTTCTTCAAACCGCATTTCTAAAAGCTGCTTTTATTGCAGTAATTTACAAATCTACAGGTTTACCAACTGGACCCAGTCTCCATTTGTTTTATGACCTGCGCAAAATGAATCTCCATCATTTAGCAAACATACTTCCAAAGAGCTCGAACTTTCTGACAGTCCAAACCATGTAGATATTTTGAATGGATTTAAATTGATTACATTCTGAAGAACGCGTCTTCTCAAGATTCTCAAGAACACGTCTTTCTCTTTTAAAGGTTAAGACACCGTTCCCTGAGTCAATCCCACCAAGTGCCAACACTGCGTGTGTAATTTGTACACAAACACATTAGGGTGACATTTTACAGATTTTTCGACTTCAATCATTTATACTTGAACGGTACATTTTCAGCAATCAGAAAGTAAAAAGAAACAGAGTCGAGCGACGCAGATGTGAAATATGAAATGTGATCAAAGGTGTCACCTCGGTGCGATCTGTTTTCAGCAATCTGAGCATTTTATACAAAGTGATAAGGGATGGGGATAAAGAAGAATTGAAAAGCTGTAACACTATCCAAGCTGAAAAGAATTTAAATTGTGTTTTTAACAGAAATTCAGCTTAACAGAAACTCTTTATGAGAATAACTTGAAGAAACCTTGAGAGGAACCGAGGCACTAGATGCTGAAATTACTTCTGTGGTCACTTTCAGGGTTTATGGATATTCTCTGTAGACATTCCTTCAACAATGATGGGTCAAAATATGAACTCAGATTGGTCAGAAGGTGTTTGTTTCTCTTAAACAGCAGCTTTGACAGGTTTATTTCTTCTTTAAGGTAAATTTTGGCCTGACATTTGGATGTCAATTTGTTTTCTAATCGTATACAACAAAGAATTTGTCAACTACCGCATATAGAAAAACTTTGAGATTTTCAGGCCTATACTTTCGGGAGTTCGGAGTTCTTTAAAAGCGTGATTATACTGCACAGCATGTGCAATTAAGTAATCAGTAAATTTGCCCCATGCTGCGAGTCAGATGAAGAGTGGTGGCGGTGGTGCTAGCTTAGTGATTAAGGTTCTGTAATAGTGACTGGAAGGATGTGAGTTCAAGTTGCAGGACTGCGAGAAAAAATTATAAAGTATAATTGCACATTGTAAATGCAAATGTGCATATTTACTGTATTATGTATAATAGGGGTCCTATAGCATGGATTTCAATTACAGATTAATCCTGAATTATTCCAGATCACATTTGATTTCTGGATTCTACTTGAACAGAGGGTGTTGATGATAAATTTTCTAGAACAGCAGCAGCAAATCACTTTACTGTATATGAATTCACTCATTCTAACACCATCTAATTTTGAATGTAACACTACGTACAGCAGACAGACGCTCCACATAAGTCAGTGATATGGAGATGTTTTTGTGCACAGCTGTTTATTTGACATTTATGGAAGGAGTCTCCAGTGTCAGTGCTTGTAACAGTAAGTTTTCTGATATGCAGAATGGATAATGATACACTTTGCAGTTTCTTGGTAACATGACAAACTCAAAACTCAGATTATGTTTTATGTCTTTTTAACTTTAACAAAAGTATTTTAAAAAGGCTGGTGAACAGTTTACTTTTTTTAAACTGCTATAACATACAGTAAGTGAAAACACAAACTTTGCCTATCCCAAGGGTGTCAGGTAATGAGGCAGGGTACACCCTGGACTGGGTAACAGTCCATTGCAGGGAACAAGCACTGACACACTCTCTCACACAACAGGCACTTTGGAGATTCCAGTTAGCATAAAAAAAGTTGTTAAATAAGTTGGGCATGTAAACACATCCTAGCAGATTAACATCATGGAAACAGTTAAGTTGGAATCTCTATTCTAATTTATTTCAATCTGATTAAAGACATATTGTCCATGTAAACATAGCCAATAAAACACTCGCCACGAACAAGGTTCTTAGGATACTTAAGTAAGTTTTTATGCCTAAGGTTTTTCTTTTTTACTTTTTCTTCCACTTGGAACCGTTCTGCTAGGGAGACTCTGTCCTAGATTCAACCTTCTTCCTGCGGGAGGACTGCATCCATAGTCAAATATCCAATACACTCCAACTTGCACTGATTGAGATGGAAGAAATTAGAGCTGTCGATTCTAATTGCTTAAAAAATCCATAATCTAGGGTCGACAAGGACAGACTCAGCTGAATCAGGCTAAAAACCAGGCTTGAAAACAAGGTGATCAGCTAACACTACTCCTGCTGAGGGTTAGCTGAATCAGGATAACTCTCAGCACGAGTTAAACAGGTTGATCATCGATTACGGAACATAAATGAAAAAGGGTGAGTAATTGCTTTCGTATGAGGAGCAATCAGCCTTTTAAACTAAAGATAGATTATCTCAGTGGGACAATTTGTTCTCTCTGCGTGACCTTTCAAATGAAAATTCATCATGCTACCATCATTAAGAAACTACAGCCAGTGTACCCTAAGAATGTCTCACAGGAATGCTCTGACAGTTGACATCCTCAGCAGCATGGCTGGATGGCAACGCTGTCTGTTTTTAATTTGCAAGCCAAAGCTTAATGATGTCTTTTATAAAAGGTTAACCATATAAATAAAGCAGAACATGGAGGCTGTTTTATGTCCCTGTTATAACTGGAGGCGTGTCTTGTACCATAGAGCCAGCTTGATGGGCTACATAATGAATTCATACATGTTGCAAAAGGGAGTGTGGATGGATCTTTTAGGCTTTTCTCCTATAAGAAACACATACGCCCTGCTGAGATTGAAAGATGCACTTTCTTCAGTGTGAAGTGGCTCAGTCCATTGCCTATGCAAAATTGCCTCAAGGTGTGAATAAATGTGTATCTCTGGTGCTATGGTAACGATCCGGCACACCATTTAGGACATATTTACCTACAGAGTTCCAAGGGTAGGCTCTGGATACATTCAGCTTAATGAGGATGAATGTTTGAACAGCATTTAAACACGAATAGTAAAATGGACACTTTGGTAGTCTATACAAATACACAGTGTGCCATTCCTTTTCCATACAATACTGCGAGGCGTGCAAGGGAGGCCAAACCTTTTGAATTGAAAGCTAACATGATTGACAATCATGTTACAACACACACTTGCACACCCAAACATTCACTCTAGGCTCTTTGTAAACACTAATCAGTCTACACGGCGTATCTTTGAGATGAAATCAGAGTACCCAGAGGAAACCCACCAAGCATCACAACACACACCGAGACCAGAGACAAGATTCAAGCCCCCAAACCACACTATCTATTCTATTTATTCAAGTCCACTCTCTTGCCATTTGTTGAATATTGTTGGTCCATCTTGTATGTTTTTTTTTTTTTCACTTGTGTTTAAGAAGGCTATGGGTGTTTTATTATAACCCCTATCCCAAATATTCTCCTAATCCCTACATAGGATTCCCAAAGGATCTCCAGTTTCTTCTCATCTACAAGAAGCACTCTTGTGGGTGGATTGGCTACTCTAGGTTGTCTCTAGGCATCTATGAGTTATTGAATATATATTTGGTAACCTATATCTCATGATGTCTCAATAAACTTACTATTAAAATATTAATACAAGTTTTTATTTTCCTGAAGTGTGTATACATTTATTTGATTGACTCTCTCTGTCTTTCTCTCGCTCTCTCATGTGTGTGTGTGTGTGTGTGTGTGTGTGTGTGTGTGTGTGTGTGTGTGTGTGTGTGTGTATGGATGTGAATTATATGTTGTGATGGACTAGTATTACTTCCAGTATGTCTTTCTTTCTGCCTCACACCAAGTTATCAAGGGCTAGTTTCCAGATCCACCAGCTATAAAACTATTACCACAGATGAATAATTTTGTATTGTACAAAGATGCCAAATGTACTATCAGTATTCTGTACAATGCGTTTATGCTAACAGAAGCTCATGAACTTTCTGAACAAGTAAGTGGAGGTACTTCCTCCTGTAGTAGAACAAGCACTAGGGCTTCTGGCCCCCTTGGAAGTCTAATATAGTAACTTGACCATGACAACACTTTTCAACTGCCATAACATGTTTAGGAGCCCCAGTCATTTAGGGGCCCTTGGAATTCTCACTACACCCCTTATGGCAACCTTGGCTAGTAGAGATATTTTATTGTTGGAGCTTTGTCAAATATTACAAGTGTCTCCTGAATTAAGAGTCACTGACTTGCCTCATCTCAACTGTGAATTGAAATGATGGTTAAGGACAAAATCTGATGATGATCCTCGTGCTTGATGAGCCTTGGGCAGCTCATGAATCTGCTCACTCTTAGCTGTAAGCACTTTTTTGTCCTACTTCTCCCCTCGGCGTAATGCGATTTCTGCTTAAGTATCTCATTATGATGAACCTTGCAGCTACACAGTGACCTGGATAGAGGAGATAACTTGGTGAAGTACACACTGTCCGGAGACGGAGTCGGCTCCATTTTCACCATCGAGCCCAGCACAGGAGACATCCACGCCTTGAGGAGCCTAGACCGCGAGGAGAAGGCATACTATACGTTGAAGGCACAGGCTGTGGACGTGTTCACAGGGAGAGCCCTCGAACCCGAATCCACATTTGTCATCAAGGTCCAGGACATCAATGACAACGAACCTAAATTCCTGGAGGGGCCGTATGTAGCTAGCGTCCCTGAGATGTCACCTGTAGGTAAGTCAGCTGCTTCCTATCAGTGTAAATTACAATCTGGCACAGTTATTATACAAAACAGCCCATATTCAGACTTTGCTGCAGAATCTATATTATGAGCATTCCATCCTATTTACTGCATATGATGTGTAACTCAATTTCTTATCCCAGTCAAATACGACAAAAAAACTAAGAATTGCTGTACAGTAATAAAGGTACATTTTAGCTATATAGTAAACTATATAAAACACTGTAGTTATATCTTTAAAGAGGAAATCTTTCAATTGTGTTTTATTATTGTGTTATTATTATATATTTTATTATTATATATACATTTTGTTTTATTCCTGCCACCATCATCCCACTTCTGAGGACATTAAGGACTTCTTCTTCTTCCTTTTTGTTTTAGCATAAGTTACATTTTGTAAACTGGTAAAGCCACGACAAGAAAAAGAAAGAAAAGAAAAAGACAAAGGAGATTAAGTTTTTCATGCATTGCCCTAAAGTCAAAAACCCGAGCAATGAGTCATCGTTTGGAAATTTGCTCTCAGTCCCATTCCTCCTACACATAACTAATGTCAGAGAATCTCATATAAAATACTTTAATGGTTTATTCCTTTGGGGTGTTATCAACCACATACAGAATGTACTAGTATTTCAACTAATATTTGAATTCCCTTTCCTCTGCATTCTTTTTTTTTTTTTTTTGCAGACATTTTAAAGGCCAAGGTCCTTTTTCCTCCTACACACGGTGTGTAAAAACCTGATATAGATTAATTGCTTCTCCTTTGAGACTTTTTTTTTTCTAAAGACCGGATTCAATTATTTGCAAAGATGTACTATTTATATTTCTTCAAATGCCATTTCCCAAAAGCGCCTTACTTCAGTGCGGGATATTTGTGCTTGATGATGAAGCACAAAAAGATGAATTTCTCCAGAATTTCAGCCCCAAGACAACTTTGTAAAGTGATAGGATTTGGCCTCTCTGTTCTCTCCTCCACTTTTTTTCATTATAGCATGGCTTGGTTCAAAGGAAAGGTCTCACTTTTAATCCTTCAGGCTTTAATCTTGAAAGCAGACACTGTCCATAAGCATTTCATTCATTTTCTACTTTCTGCAGAACATGTTATATTTGGTGTTTTATGACTAGATATAAATATCTGCTCCTTTCGATTTCCTTTCCCTATTTTGTTTTATACAGTAGTTTGTTCATTAGTGATTTAATGGAAAATATAAAATTCCAGGTAAAGGCTAATAATTTACTTTTGCTCAGCACCTTCTATCACTTCATACGCGTATGAGTGCTAACAAAGTTATTGAACATGGTCGATAATCTTAATCTTAGTCATAAGTTATCTTTAATTGAATCTTTGGGTTTGTTTTTATTTTTATGATTGATTTACACTTTAAAAAATATTTACATAAATTTACAAATTTATAAAATTTATAAAATTTGAAATTTTCTAACAAATTAGACAATAAAAAATGCTACATTTTTTAACATATTCCACAAATAAATAAATAAATTTTGCAAATGTATTTTGCAAGGATATCACTACTTCTTTATTATTTTATAGGCAATTGGTGCATTACTGCCACCTACTGGACTGGAGTGTGGAGAAGGTGTTTGTCAGCCAAAAAAAACTATTTTTATACAAAACACAGCCTTTTAATGTTCAATTGATACGTTTAGTAGATTTTACTACTTCAAAACCTATAATGAATATAAAATATAGCTGCTTGAGACAATTCAAGCAGAAATAAAAAGAAAAATAGTGCTGTAGAATTCAATCAAATTTAATCAACAAAATCAAACAAATGAATCAATCAAAATTGACGTTCTATCAGTAATTAATAATTCATAGATCTATTTAAAGCTAGTAAAACTAGCTAATAGAAGGGTTTGCATGATAGTATAGTGTTAGCTAGAAAAAGTTTGCAACATGTGGCTTCTATAAAAAATGTATGGGCCAAAGGCTTGAACCCAGAACCAAATGTATTTAAAGGTATAAAGTACAGTAAATGCATAAATGCCATCTTGATGTCTTCAAGAACAATATAAGAACAATGAACATTTCCTAGTGTATCATAACTGATGCTGTTCCAGGCAGAGATGATGTGATTTCCTCCTTTAGTGCAGCTGATTGTGAGTCACACTAACTTGATATGAGCCCAAGTCAAAATGTTTAGCACTCTTGACTGTGTCTCTATTTCATTTTCTATTATTAGTATCAAAGCCATTGTGGGTCAAAATAAAAGTGAAAATTTGATATTTTATACAAGGAAAAATGCTTATACACTAGGTTTAGACCTCTGAGCCAACCTGTATTAGACAGTATCCTGTATTATTTTTTACCTACACTGTAATATGTGATAATATATATTTTGGTAAAACATTAATGATCGGACGGATTCTTAAACACATCCTATCATTGAGCGTTCTGCAGCAGCTCCTCGTGTCACTCTCTCTTCCAGAGAAATGACCTGAAGATTCGTTATTGACCCACTTCCTCATTTCCCGTGAGAGCACTCGTCTGGCAACCGGGCTCCATGTCTTGTTGGTCATTCGCTCGCTTCAATGTATTTTTGGTACCAATTTGAGTTTTTCATTTTAAGGTTTTTTTTTTCAGGGTGAAGAGATGTTTTGAGGACACGGGCATCAATGTGTCGACGTTCCAGCTAGCAAAACCCCACTATTTTGGAGATATGAGAATCCGCTTTTACAGCTTAATAAAGCTTAGTTGAAATTCTAAGACAAATTTAAAGACATGGTGTAGAATGTTATTAATCTATAAACTCAAATATCATTCCACTTTGTAACATTCTATATGTCTGTTTCTAATTAAGCAATGCACCTTAACCATATGTAATCAGTAAATGGTTCAATGAAAAGAATAACCTTTCTAAGTATTAAAGATACTTTTCTGAACCATTTAACAATGAAGTCATATTAAAAATCATTACGTGCTACAAAAACAAAAAATTGTAGATACTCTATTAAGGGTTATATCCCAATATATTTAAATGTGGTCAAGTTTGCCATAAAACTAATGTCAATAACTAATAAGAAAACTAATAACCATATAAATGGCACAAGCCTAAATTTCTGTAAGCGCAATTGCAATAACGATCCTTCCGTGTACAATCTTCCAAGCTCAGCAATTTCCTATTTCATATTAACAATGTTTCACAGAATACATCTGCACATTCCCAACAGGCAAAACAATACGCTGAAATATTGCTAAATAATTATTAAACTGGGAAATTGCTGAGTTTGGAAGCACACAATTAGGCGACATGCGGTTTAAAATAGTGTTCAGGTGGAATGACATTTCGGGGCTTCCTGGCTTCCTCCCAGAGGAGGTCTGTAGTAATTATGATCGATTTGTATGAGATAAGTGTTCTCTGTAGCTTATAAATCACAAACGGGACTGTCTTTGCAGTGTACACTCAAGTGTTATGTGTGCTGAATATTAATACATAAAAATACAAGCTGATTGTTTGGGGATTTATTATTAGTGCTTTAAGTGTTGTGAGGGAGCGGGATTAAACATTAGTAGGTCATCACTTAAAAAATATAAATAAAAGACGATGAAGGATTTCCAAATTTCTCAGTCTACATAAAATAAGTATTTTATTTTTTTCCGTTTCAAACACTTTGTGTCTTTATCCTGAAGAAAACAGCGCAGCGTATTTACTGTACCAACATGTCATCTGAGATGTAATATATTTTACCTGGAGCTTGTTTTATTTCCGCTGCTCACTTTATAGAAGCTCTAATACTGAGTAAATCTTTTCAGATTCAGGAAACTTTGCCCTTAATAAAACAGTGAAATGACAGATTTAAAATAAATTCCCAGAGATACACCGCGCTGCAAGTCTTGAACTACACTTTATTTCCTTATATTTTTCTAGGAAAAGAAGATCGTACAGGTTCAGTGATTTATTGAAACATGTGCAAACATGCTCTTACCGGCCACTTTAATAGGTACACCCGTTCAACTGCTTGTTAACGTGAATTTCTATTACACCGATCACATGGCAGCGACTCAATGCGATTAGGCATGTGGACGCCTTTCGGGTTTAAGTTCTCTGGGTGAAAATGCCTTGTTGATGCCAGAGGTCAGAGGAGAACAGCCAGACTGGTTCGAACGGATATAAAGACAACAGTAGCTCAAATAACATCTCGTTACAACGAGATATACTGGAGAGCATCTCTGAACAGACAACATGCCAAGCCTTACAGCAAATGTTCTACAGCAGCAGAAGACCATCAGGTGTCGCACCTGTCTCAATAGAAGATCTGAAAAAAGTCGCCTGGTCTGAGGAGTCTGATTTCTGATGTGCCATTTCGATGGTCGAGTCAGAATTTGGTGTAAACAATATTAAAGCATGGATCCATCCTGCCTTGTATCAGCGGTTCAGGCTGGTGGTGGAGGGGTAACGGTGTGGGGGAGATTTTCTTGGTACACTTTGGGCCAACTTATTCTTCAACAGTGCCAGAGAACTCTCGTAGGCAAGCTCGTTCCCCAGGCTTCTTGAAGGACTTTTCAAAGCTCTTCCTTGAATGCTCGCCGTCTTTTGTTCTGTTATTGTCAAAATGATCCCGCACTGCTTCAATAATGTTGAGATGTGGGATTTGGGGAGTCCAGTCCATGACTGATAGTGTTCCACTGTGGGAGTTTCCATAGAGGTATTCATTTACTGCATTGCCAATGTGTTTGGAAGACTACATAAAAAAATAGATAGATAGAAACTCTGGCACTTTGGAAGCAAAATAAAATGAGCATTTTCAGCCAAATTCAACCAAATCAAAAGTTTAGTAAAGACAAAAAAATAGAGTTGACTTAAGATAGTCTAAAAGCAAATTGCACAAAACAAATGTCTCCCAGTAACAACCAGAGGTGGCAAGTAACGGACATAACAATGTTACTGTAAAGTATCACGCTGTCACTCACACCATACCCCGCCCTGAGCTCCACCCCATGCGGGAAAGACAGAAACAAAACAATTCCACCAGTCCTAGTTTACAGAAACGATGGCAGGTTGTTATGAAAGCGCTGCTTGGTTAGCGCACCAAAGTGATTAACGGATACCTGGGTGACTGATCCCGCCCACTTGGTCCCCAGGCTGCGGATTTTTCTGGTTCCTTTCTTAAACATCTTGAACAGGTGTTGTGAACTCTTACTGTACATGTTCTGTGTTTCACATCAATAAGAGCTTTATTTTTTTATTAAGTTATTTTATGTAAAAAGTATATAATGTTTTTGGCACATCCTATAACCTTCTTGTATTCGATATGGTTGCAGTACACATACGTTTAAGTGCTTAAACAACCTTCATTATACAGAGCAGCACTGGTACAGTAGCTCCCAACTAGTTTAACTGCAGATGTAATGAAAGACGCTAACAATGCTGCTCGCCATTTGTTTAGGTCTTGTCAGGTCTAATGTCACTATCAGCACATCATGTCTTCATGTCCACGGCCGCCTTTTCATTATCTTCAGTAACTTAATCATCTCTAATATTATATTTTTTTCATCTGCCTTTGTGAAAGAAATGTTCTCTGGTTGGAAGACATTTTACCAACCACTACAGAAACCTTTTTCAAAGTTAATCAATTATTTATTTTTAGCATCAATAAAGGCACAGCTCCATTGAAATAAAACTAGAAGCACAACTGAGCTGCTGCTCGTACCGCTGTAAGGCGCCTCTTCTTTATCCATAAAACTTGCTAATGTCGAATGTTACTCCACGTTCTAACTGTAATGTCCTTCATCTAAACCTTCACACACTCCGTCCAGCCGTGTCTATACCAACCAGTCAAATCATTAATACTGTATGTCTCCTGTTACAAAGTTTAAATAAATCGGCCAAAAACATTTGATCTTTTGTAATGCCTACAAGGTTTCATGACCTTGTAAATCATCTGAACCTGGTCGATGAATTGTACATTTTATTTATTCGTTATTCGTAATGTTTACTTTCATTCTGGTGAACAACATTTTAGATTTGTGCACATTCATGTTATCCACAGCATGAACGTCAATTGTGCTTAAACTACTGTAAAATACTGTTTATCAGGAACTCGGTCACAAAGATAGCCAGAAAAACCTGGTTCTTTGTGGAGTACGGTACTTGTATTTTTAGGCACGTAGTACCTGTACTTTTACTTGAATATTGAGTTTTTGTGCTTCTGATACCTCTGGAAATTAAGCATTTTAATTAGAAATTCTTAATTACCAAATAATTAAGAATTACCAAATAATTCATAGTAGCTGCTGTACCAATTCTGTATGGGGCAAAGATAAATAACAATAATTAATTGAAGACTTCCTAACTAAAATCTATAACTACTTAATACACAATTTCCTTATTTTTCCTTGAGTTAATATTTGTTATTTTTATTATTCATTAAATAAAGTACACAATTCTGTGATATGTTCATATTTAAGTGTCAAGGAAAAATATGTAGTATGATAAAGTTGTATTTAATTAATAGCTGGATGATAAAACTTGCCATACAATTTTCTTATTAAATGACATTTTTAATTATATTCCTTTTGGCAAAATCTTTAATTCATTTTCCATCTTTTTTTATCAATTACCCCTTCATGTACTCATTTTCCATCTTTTTTTATCAATTACCCCTTCATGTACTGTATGGCAGTTACAAGTACATTATTTCTAAGCAATCGTTAATTACAAAGCTTTAAGTAATTAACCAATTATCAAATTAATATTTTTATGATAACTATTATTTTAATTATTAGCAGTAGTACTTGTCTATACTATACTGAACATAATATATCATGAAGCTTTAAAGTTTATCCCAAATACGTCTTGGAAACTATTTTATTCCACAAATTTGAAGTTGAGAAGATGAAAGACAATCAAACATTATTTTCCTGAAGATCAGTTTGTCTGATTTGATTTGTAATCGGAGCTGATTTCGCACCACATGATAATCGGTTGTAAATTGTTTGTCAGGTTCTGATTACTCAGATGCTGAAGAATAACACAACTTGCAAATGATTCCTTCTGAACTCTGGCATGTGTGTTTGCACAGGCACGTATGTGACGCGAGTCGCAGCCAGCGATGCAGACGATCCCACGTACGGGAACAGCGCGCAGATCGTGTACAGCGTTCTACACGGCCAGCCTTACTTCTCTGTAGAACCCAAAACTGGTACGCACTGCTACAGTGTCCACTTTATTACATCATAAACACAAGCCCATGTCTGTGGCCGGCTATAATTATGAAACGTAATTATAGTGCTTTGCTGCTCGATGTCAATAAGTCTGGATGTGAGATGAAAAGCCTGCATGGGGTTTCTGATCATCTTCCAAATTCCAAGTCTAGAAATAAACATTTCTGTGTTTCGTGTTGGCATTTTGTCGTGCTGCATTTTTTTTCTGATCAAAAGGTGCTCCCTGTGAGATGGAAACTATCACAGTTGATTAGCCTTTAGCAGAATGTCAAGCGCTTACCTTTTATGTTTCAGCTCTTAGGGACATTGATTAATGAAGAGCTATTAAGAAAAAGTATCTGTCCATCTTTGCTTAGCCACCAAAGGAAAATTTAATTTGCGTAAACTGCAGCTTGACACACCGACTCATACCTGCTCTCCATCATCCCCTTCCTTGTGTGCTCAGGTGTGATAAGAATTGCGTTACCCAACATGGACCGGGAGATCAAAGAGTCGTACCAGGTCATGATCCAGGCCAAAGATATGGGCGGCCAGCTGGGGGGTCTGGCTGGAACCACCACCGTCAACATCACCCTCACTGACGTCAACGATAATCCACCGAGGTTTGCTAAAAGTATGTCGCGTCATGTACATGTACCTTCTTTAATATGGTTTTATTTACACTGTCATGTTACTCAAACTCAGTAGACATACTGTATGTGTCTTTCACTTCCAGTCACTTCCACAATGCTAACTCAGATTCCAAATGTTTAGTCCCACCCGCTTTATGTCATAAATCTACATCTCTGTGAGAATCATCATGAGGTTTTATGTGTTATCTACTGAGGTTACTTGCATGTTTTCTTTGATCTGGTTCTACAGGACAACTATATGAGAGATGAGAGATGTTTCAGAAAAGTCATGTACATGCACATGTACATGTGATGATAATGGATGTTAACCGCAATGTGACGTTTAACTATATGTATGACTGGGCGTGTCCCAGGTGTTGTCCAGTGGTTAATGACACTGACTGTGTGTCTCAGCGTGGGTGAGAGTAGGTCTGTACCGTCCGCAGTACTGAGGAGAGAGCAGCTGCCTGACCACACCCACATTCACATCCAGTCACAGAAGCACTTTCAGCAACAAACAACACACATCTGGTAACGTTATGTCGTCTTAAACAACACGCCGTCTCTGCAGTAATCACTTCTAAGTCCTTCTGAATCGCCTGTGAACCGTCCGTGTCGTTCTGTTAACGGCTAACGCTTAGCTACAAAGCTAACTAGCGCCTAACACAAGGCTGAATCCCAAATCCCTTTGACAAGGGCACTATTTGGTGTGTGGAACAAGGGATTGTACATCCTACACTGCGCACTAACTTATCATTTAATGCTATTTGTGATTCGACCCCAGAACCCGAAAATTAACGAAGCTGATATTCTAAAGCGGAATAATTGGAAATATAAAGTAACTCTGGTAAGTGTCTCAGGACTGTCCACCACCTCCATGGTTTATTTAAAACTAATTTCAACCCAGTTAATTACGCTAACTGTTGGTCGCGAGCTCCGCCAGTCACGGTTAGTTAGTTCCACCTGGCGCAGAAGGAAATGCCTTGGCAGAAGAAAATAGCTGGTTAAATATCTTCAGTACTCTGGCTGTGCCTTTGTTCCTACAGCTGTATCACAGGCGTGCTAATATTCAGTACAACAGCACCACCTCGAGTGCGATATTGCTTAATTATGGGTTATTTGTGGGAATTTGGGAATTTCAACGGGAATATTATATTGGTTTATCCAGGTGCATGTTAAATTACGATGGGAATCATAATGGAAGTTTATGGGTTATTTATTGAAACATTGCAAAATGAATACTACTTTTAATTCTTCTGAATTTTAACTGGTTTTCCATTGGGATATTCAAACATTGTGAGGTTTCTATGCAGTTCTTACTGGAATTTTATTAAAAAAATATGATTACTCTGTCACCTCGTTAAATTGTGTGACATACAGTCTATCTATAGGAATAATGGGGCACTTGATGAACACTTGGCGAGTTCTCCACTGGAACATGGTCTGGGGTTCATGCTGTTCTGCTGTACAGTAGAATATATTTTAATCACCAAGGAAGCACTATTGACCTTTTGTGTTACACATTAATTAATTTATACTACTTAATTCAGAAAGTTCAGTGTGAGTCTCTAGGTCTATAGAAGCTTAGGCTTTAATTTACTGTGTATCTTATGGGAACGTCATGCATGGTATCCTAACCCTATGGTTTTTAATTAAAGTTTTATGAAGACGAGACATTTTGGTTTTCCATGGCTGGATAATTAAAGGTGTCTTTAATTTCTCTTATATTCCTTTCATTTCCCACAAGCACCTGATTACATTGGGGATGTTGTTTTTTTTTTTAAGATTTTTAAATTGAGCCTTATCTGAGAATTGCAAAACGGTGCTTTGCGTACTGGCATCAGGAGTGAGAGCTGAAGGATCAAAAGCAGCCGTAAACAATTACTTGTACCTCTGAATGCTGTAATTAACCAAACAGCGTCTTTGTGTGCAACAAGGATCCTCTGTAAAAAGCGACCCGGCACGTTTCAGGGCATTAGATCCACGATTGTTCTTGATTAAGCCAGCTGGGGGGGGCTCGCCGACACAAATACAAACAGCTTTGTCGGATTTGCAAATGTGATTGCGACGGCTGTACGCTCTGCCAGAGCAGCTGAAGTGATTAGCGAGAAATGAGCGCTAACTACCTCCAGACTCCGATTCTCACTGCGATCCTCTTTAAGTCTTATCCTGAGTGACAGGTTTGGGGCTGATTTGTTCTACTCCTCTGAATCACACCGTGCTTGTGGTTATCTCTAACAGGTGTCTTTCACCTGCGAGTCCCTGAATCGGCGCCGGTGGGTTCCTCTGTGGGGAAGATTAAAGCTCACGATCTGGATGTGGGGACGAACGCGGAGGTGGAGTACAAGATCGTACCAGGAGACAGCAGCAACGTGTTCGACGTCCACACCGACGCTCGCACGCAGGAGGGCGTTGTTGTGCTCAAACAGGTTAAAAATAATGTTTAACATTTGAGTATGTTATTTTAATTCATTTTAGTTACACATACAAAAACAAATGTAATTTTATTGCGTTTTGTTTTATTGCAACAAAAATAAAATATTTTCATATATGATGATACAATAATTAAACAATAAACAGCAATATAATAAAACATGTAATGCAAATGCAAAAGTCTATAAATAGATTAATATTTGCACATTAATTGGCACGTAAAAAAGACAAAAGAAAAATTAGAAGTTACTGTACGTTAACTATATGTTTATGAATTAAACTTTAAAACCACAAAACAATGTTTCCATTAGCGTCTGTAGGTTTGACGTATTAACATTACTGCTTGTAGACTAGCCGATTTTTTTTAAATAAGTAAAAGAAGCTAATCGTGTGAAAGGATTACGTTTATCAAAGCGAGACTTTCTGTTAGAAATATTTTCATTATATAACTCCCGGGTTTATTGTGAAAGCTGAGGCTAAGCTAAGTTATAGCTGACAAGCTTTTCTGATGTCACTGTTGATTAAATTATGTAATTAAAACCCTGTCATTGTTCCATGCTAGCACATGTATAACATCTAACTGCGCGTTGTGCTTCTTTGCTCCAACATATTTTCCACACGTCTGTTTCCGCCCCAAGGGTGAGCGCCTCTTATTACAGCCCACCATCCTGCCTGTGCTCTGTGAATAATGCATTACCAGCCATAAAACTGATATTTTCTACACACTGCCTACTCCAATCAAAAATCAGCTCCATCATCTCCATACCGGTGGTTATAGCTTTCCCCGGGACGTGCCGACACACCGACGTAGCAAAAAATAAATAAATAAATAAATAACGCCCCGACACAAAAAGGAGAAGCCTCTTGAAAACGATGATTTTGGCAGAGGGAGAAAGAAGAAGAAGAAGTGGACTATCTTTTTGGACTTCAGAAACCATGAATAAATAAATTGGTGCTCGGCGATCGGCTCTACTACCTCTTGATACGACGTGACAAGTAGAAATCCCCCGCACATCATCTAACGAAGCTCACTCACGTCGCCACACACGTACGCATGTAAGTGCTTCGATAAAAGCTGGAGCATGAGGCTGGAGTGCACTCGTTCTCCAGAGAGATGGATCGCTTCATCATTACTGTGGGTTTAGCTTAGTGACTCTGTGATGGCTGGTTAAAATTTTCAGGCTCTCGTCCCGGATCTCGCATATCTGCAGTGCAGAATGGCTATAGGCACAGATATCGTTCCAAAAAATAAATAAATAAACACAGAAATAAAAATAATTAGACAATCATGCAAAAAGAGCCGTGTCCACTGTAATATTTATAATGATTATCATTATTACTATAATTCTGTTGGAGAATGTATTTTTTCTAAACACCTACACCATTCTCGTCCTTGATTTCTTTTTCCACCTGCCTATTTCCTGGGTTCATTTTTTTTTCCCCACTTGTATTCCCCAAGCTGCATTCAAACTCCAGAGCATCTGGAGAACAAAGTCACCCAGTCCTGACTCTGCAAAACCATATCTGCTGACCCAAAAAAAAAAAAAGGCAGGAAAATGAATATGAGAATGAGAAATCCTCACCGTGGGGGCTGAGAACTCAGAACAGGGTCAATGACAGAACCGGGTTCCTGCCATCGTCCGTCCTTCCTGTTTTTTCTTTCCTGTCCTTTTTTTTTCTTCCTCTTTTGCATGAGGCACCTTGGGGAAATGCTGAAGCAGTGCATTCTGGGGTGTCTCCTTGCTTTAGGGAATCAGGTTGCAGCTACTGTATAGGAGGAGAGGAGCCTGGTGGATGTTCGAACGCGTGGACGTACTGTACAGTACTGCACAGAGACACGGCTCTTTCACTCGTTCATTTTTATTAAAAAATCAGCTACATACGGTATTGACATGGACACTCTGACACGTCTGACACGCCTCCACAGATCCCTCCGTATCCAATCGCCTGTTTTATTAATGCATTATGAAAGCTTAACATGCTGCAGCTGTAAAGTGATATCAAACGCTGACACGGAATCGAACGCGGTTTTCTCCTTCTTCTCCAACCGAAAGAATAACGTGTTATTCTGATGCTTGTCCACAAATACTGCGAGACGAGCTGAATCCAACAAACACGTTATTCTCTCTCTCTCTCTCTCTCTCTGACACCTGACTTTATGATGATTTGCACCTTTATTTATTTTTTATTTTCTGCCCCATTAGAGTTCTTTCATTTCCAAACCCAAATCCTTAACATGCTTGCTTTAAGAAAAAAAAAAGACATGAGCAGACATAGCTAAAAGAGCTAAAAGAGCTTATGTGAGTAATATAGGAGAATTATGGATTCATGACTAAAAGGTAATTAATGCAACGAATTAATTAAAGCCTGGCAATGTGTCATTAGCTTTGAATAACAAATCGAGTCTGTAGATTTACATCTGATTTCCAGTTAAACTTATCCGGGTGTAGATTCCAATCGCTAACGAACGAGCCGGAGGCGACAGCGCCAAGTGACGAGGGAAAAAAAAAAAAAAGCCTGAGATGACATGTGGAAGAAAGCTAGGCGGCTTATTGTGTTCTGAGTAGTGCAATTATGAGTCTTTACAGTGTACAGGTGAGGAGAAAGAAAAGCCAAATTGTTCTGAGGGATGTATTCTGTCTGAGAGTTACACCAGCATTTACACTGAGAAAGTTAGGTGTGTTCAGAGTTGAGTTCTTTGTTTTGGTTTGTTTGTTTTGTTTTGTTTTGTTTGGAGAATAAGTTGCACATGATTTGAAGCTGTCAGGGTTAACCCCTAGAGGGCGCCTTGCACCTTTTGTGTTTTTGTATTTTTATTAGTTTTGAACTTCATTTCCCAGGATGCACCTCGGTCAGGTGTTGGGAACACTCACCTGAACTGAGGTGACTGGTGATTAGTTTGGCTATAAGAAGCCTGGACTTTCAGTTGTTTGGGGGTCTTGCATCTATTTGGTCAAAATGCTGTTTTCACCTCTGCGCTTATGCCTCGCCTACAACCTCACCACATCCCTGACAGAAGGAAAGATTGACTAACCACTGAAGTACTACACACATCCCACGTTCATTCATAATTGTATAGTATTGTGGAAAACTCGATCTTTAAAAAAAAACAATGTTTCTTATTAAAGGGATAGTTTTATTTATTCATTTTCTTCGAGTACAATGGAAGTTCTCAGGGCCAAATTCCACAACCCTTGTTCAGTGCATTCCAAAGTTCAGCTGAGCTTATAATTCATATGACGCTTCTACGATCCCACAGAGCTACCTCCAGTTGATGTCTTTCAAAATTACAGTGTATTTAGTACAAATTTAACACTTTTCTTTCACTGGACGCATACAGCCCATTTGTGAGGAAGAAAAAAAGAGTTATTAGTTAAGACCAAGACCGATTGTCATGTATTTCTTTACAACTCAATTTTAAATTAATACAAAGACTTGAAAATACGTCTGTACATCTAATTTTCTGTCATAACAATGCATTTAATAAAAGTCTCAGAAGGCATTATGTTTTATATATGAATGTATTTAAAGGCAAACGCATACATTTTAGCATGACTGTCACGAGCAACCGAGGGATGAACACAGTAGCCTTAGCAGTTAGCCCGTGTTGCGTGGACGGTAAACCCAAACGCGGAAGCAGCGCGAGCAGGCAGGATAACCATGCGTTCTGGCAACACACACTCAATCAAGGAAGCGATCTGAATAGGTGAGTACTCACAAAATAGTTGGTGAAGCGATAGCGAAGGCATGAATGAACTCAATGACTGAGCGATGTGAAGCGCCATCTTGTTTCCTTTTATGCTTTCTGAAAGCGCGACCGTCTTACTTCCGGGTCCTCGTGCCGGTCGCGGAGCGAGTGTGCATGACAGTACCCCCCTGTCCAGGACCGACTCTCGACGGTCCTGGGGTGGCGGATACCCGACGACGGTAGTCCCGTATGAGCTCGGGGTCCAGAATCTGGAGCGCCACAGGCAGCTGGAGCCGATAGGTGACAGGGTTGACACGGAGGGTGATGCGATATGGACCGAGAGTTTTTTGGACTCTGTATGGAGGTTTAGATTTTTGGTGGAGAGCCATACCTTGTCACCTGTGTGGTACAATCGTCCCGGGGGGTGTCGACGGCAATGTTGTGAGGTGTAGAGGGTATTGGCATGCTGAATGGCCTCCTTGGCTTGAGTCCAGGACCGCCGACACCTTCGGACCAACTGTTGGGCTGAGGGTACTTCAACCTCCGGTTAATGATGTTCGAACATCGGAGGTTGGAAACCCTGGCATACCTCAAATGGACTCAGCTTCGTGGCGGAGGAGACGTGGAGGTTGTGGGAGAGCTCCGCCCAAATGAGATAGCGAGCCCAGGAGCGCTGACGGTCAGCAACAAAGCACCTCAGGTAGCGCTCCAGTTGTTGGTTGGCCCGTTCCGTCTGACCATTTGTTTGGGGGTGATAGCCCGAGGAGAGACTGCAGGTAGAATTGATCAGACGGCAGAAGGCCTTCCAGAACCGTGCAGTGAACTAGGGCCCCCTGTCCGAGACGATGTCCTTAGGGAACCCATGCAGACGGACTACGTGCTCTAATATCAGCTCGGCTGTCCTTTTAGCTGACGGGAGTCCGGTGAGGGCCACCAGGTGCACAGCTTTGGAGAACCGATCCACTATGGTCATGATGACGTCTTTCCCTTCGGATGCCGGCAGGCCCGTGATGAAGTCAAGGGCAATGTGCGTCCAGGGTCGACGGGGGACTGGGAGTGGTTGGAGTTCCCCTGGTTTTGGTTGATTGGAGGTCTTGGCCCTGGCGCACACTGGGCACACCCGAACGAACTCCTCGACGTCCTTGGCCATTGAGGGCCACCAGAAAGCGCGCTGGATGTATTTGAGAGTGCGTTGTGTGCCTGGGTGCCCCGACAGCGGCGAGGAGTGACCCCATTTGATGACGTCGGCCTTGATGTTCCTGGGTACGAAGAGTCGTCCAGGCGGGGCCCCTGCCAGTTCTGTCTCCGTGGCCTGTGCCTGGCGAACCCTCGTCTCCAGTTCCCAACGGAGCGGGCCGATGACTCTGGAAGGTGGCAGGACAGACACGGGGTCTGCCCGGGGGACATCCCCCTCATGTTGTCGGGAGAGGGCGTCGGCTTTGATGTTCTTTGACCCCGGGCGATAGGATAGGTGGAAATCAAAAGACTCGAAAAATAGAGCTCACCGTGCCTCCCTGGGGTTGAGTTGTTTTAGGTTCTTGATGGTAATGAGGTTTTAGTGGTCGGTCCAGACGATAAATGGTTCTCTGGCGCCCTGGAGACAGTGTTGCCATTCTTCCAAAGCCCACTTTATGGCCAGCAGCTCGCGGTCCCCTACCCCGTATCGCTGCTGAGTGGGGTCAGATTTCTTGGAGAAGAAACCACAAGGGTGTAGTTTCTGGTCTGGACCCCGCTGGGAGAGAACAGCCCCAACGCCCACCTCTGAGGCGTCCACCTCCACAACGAATTGTTGGTCGGCATCTGGATGGAGGAGAATTGGAGCGGTGGTGAATAGATGGCAGAGTTTGGAGAATGCGCTGATGTCAGTGGAGTCGAGTTGGAAGGGATGAGATGAGGTGCGAGTTAGGGCGGTTAGGGGTGCTGCGACTCTACTGTAGCCCTGGATAAAGCGATGATAGAAGTTCGCAAACCCAAGAAACCGTTGAAGCTGTTTGAGTCTTGGGTAGGGGCCAATGACGTACAACCCCAAGCTTCTGTGGGTCCATGGCCACACCCTGGGACGAGATGACAAAGCCCAGGAACGTGGTGGAGCGCTTGTGAAAAGCGTACTTCTCCAACTTACAGTACAGTCGGTGGGCGAGCAATCTCTTAAGGACGGCCCTGACGTGTCGGATGTGTTCTTCGGCGGTGCGTGAGTAGATGAGTATATCGTCTAGGGAGACAAATACCCATTTTCCCAAAATGTCCCGGAGAACATCATTCATGAACTGCTGGAAAGCTGCGGGGGCGTTACAGAGTCCAAAGGGGATAACAAGGCTTTCGTAATGTCCATTAGGGGTGATGAAGGCTGTCTTCCACTCATCGCCCTCTCTGATACGCACCAAGTTGTAGGCGCTCCGGAGGTCCAACTTTGTAAAAATGGTGGCACCAGAGAGGGCGTCCAGGGCTGAGTTGGTAAGAGGCAGCGGGTGTAGTTTTTTTATGGTGATGTTATTCAGCCCCCGATAGTCAACACAAGGACGTAATTCGCCCGGACTCTTCTTTACGAAGAAAAATCCTGCGGCGGTGGGCGAGGAAGAGGGTCGGATGGTACCCTGACGGAGAGCGGAGGACACATACTCCTCCATCGCCCGCGTCTCGGTGGAAGAGAGAGAGTATAGACGGCCGCGGGGTGGAGTGGAACCTGGCTGGATCTCAATAGCCAGGTCATAGGGGCGATGCGGAGGAAGATGGTCGGCACGTCTCTTACAAAAGACCTCAGCCAGGTCTCGATACACAGGAGGGATGGCGTTGGTGTCAACATCGGGGGCCTCGGACTCCCTAGAGCACGTCCCAGCCGGAGTTTGTAGGCAGAGTTCGAGGCAGGTCGGACCCCATTGCAGGATCCAGTTTTGAGACCAGGAGATGAGAGGGTCATGGTGCAATAACCAGGGGTATCCTAAGATGATGGGTGGCGAGGAAATGGAGGTGAGGTGAAAGCGGATTTCTTCTTGGTGTTGGTCAATGGTGAGGGTGATGGGCCGAGTCTGGGTGGTGATAGGGCTGGAGGAAAGGGGCCGACCGTCGACGGATGTCACTCGAACTGGCTGGGATAACGCCTCAGTCTCCACCCCCAATCTCTTGGCATAGGAGGAGTCAATAAAGTTTCCAGCAGCCCCGGAGTCGATGAACGCAGAACTTTTGACTCGTCTGTGGCCAAATTGGAGGTGTACCAGAACCATGAGACGCGAGATGCTGGGTACCTGGTGGAATTGAACTCAAACACAAGATCTAATGCTGTTAAAAACACACTGCACTTCCCATCTGTGCCATCCCACTTATCTGGTAAAGCAATGAAAATGTCAGGGGGGGGGAGGGGGCGGCGCTGCCACCGCTGCGGGGGGCGTGGCAACAGCCGACTGAACAGCCGCCTCGCAGAGGGTCACGTTCTCCTGCCGCAGCTCCGCCACCTCGCGGCGCAAAACCGCGACGTCTTGGAGCTCCTTTCGGAGAGACACGACTTCACCACGGAGCTCATTGATCAGCTCGGAATGCTGGTCAACCACAGCGCAGAGGCGAGCAAACTCCGCTGGGTTTACTGCTTTGGGCTCAGTCATTCTGTCACGAGCAACCGAGGGATGAACACAGTAGCCTTATCAGTTAGCCCGTGTTGCGTGGACGGTAAACCCAAACGCGGAAGCAGCGTGAGCAGGCAGGATAACCACGCGTTCTGGCAACACACACTCAATCAAGGAAGCGATCTGAATAGGTGAGTACTCACGAAATAGTTGGTGAAGCGATAGCGAAGGCATGAATGAACTCAATGACTGAGCGATGTGAAGCGCCGTCTTGTTTCCTTTTATGCTTTCTGAAAGCGCGACCGTCTTACTTCCGGGTCCTCGTGCCGGTCGCAGAGCGAGTATGCATGACAATGACATACTGTGTTTAAGACACTGGCACAAGAAAATGGAGGTTAGAAAGCTCACCCCTTTCTTTTATATAGTGTTTATATACTCTATATATGTATTTTGTGAATATACAGTATATTTTTCCATTTTTCCATTGAGGAGCCTCTGTAGTTCGGAGGACTCGTGACTGCAGTTGCCCGATAGTTCAGGACTGGAGTTTCCTACAGTCTACCTGAGCCTCCAATAACCAACTGAACTCCATATGAACTTAAACACGTCTCCTGTTATACTGAACTTCCAGCCTCCTAACACACAGTATGAGTGCAGATCAATCCCTGCTCTCCGTTATCACCCAGATGAGGATGGGTTGCCTGTTTAGTCTGGTCCCTCTCAAGGTTTCTTCCTGTTTCCATCTCAGGGAGTTTTTCCTTGCCACCGTCGCCGTCGTCCTTGGCTCGTTCATCAGGGACAGTCTTATCATTTTGCTTGATACACGTTCACATTTCATACAAACTTAAATAATTCTTTCGATTGTGTAAAGCTGCTTTGTGACAATGGCAATTTTTAAAAGCACTATACAAATAAAATTGAATTGAATTGGATTGAATAGTCACAAGGGGCCGTGGAGAGCAGTGAAATGCCAATAAGCCTAATCTTTATGCCTTTGGATTGTGGAAGGACACTGGAGTAACCACTAAGGTTTTGGGTTGCCCTTATCCACTAGGGCAGCTCTGCCCTCCCTCGGGCGTGGCTCTGTAGGGTCTCTGGAGGTGTGCTGTGGTGTCTGGCACAGAATGTTGGCCGCGGATCCTTTGGGTGCTGGGGGTTGTGGGCCTCCGTGGATTGGATTTGTTTGTCCGGAATATCCCATGGGTTTGTCTGGAGGTCCGGTCAGTCAGGCCTGTTGGCCCCGTGCATGGTAGGCTGTGGTGCACTGGGTGTTTTGGTGACTTTTTATCATGAGTAGCACTTTTTTTCTGGGGATTTGTGTTGCTTTATTAATGGATTGGACCAAGCAGGCTGGCCTTTGGTCCCTGTGGGCATGGGTGAGGCTTGTGTGCCCATCATCCTGTCACCATTTTGCTGGGGTAAAATTGTTGTGTGTGTGAGAAAGAGATTTTCATCTGTTCAAAGTGAGAAAAAGGTTTTCTTTCATCTAATATTACCTTCATATGCATTTAAATGACATTCAGAGCTTCAGCGCTTGGTGGAAAAGTGCATCGGAATTTGGAAGAAAGTGTGTGTGTGTGGGGGTGTTTTCTAATCACATGTGAGTCACGCATCACTGTTCTCTCATATTCCCTGATTCTCCGCTGATTACTTTGCTCAAATGTATACGCTCTGATTCTAAGGCTCCGCGTTTTTTTCTTCAAAGAAAAAGAATAAATAAATATAATTTTTTCACGCTGTCCTGTTTGTTTCTGAAAATGTGTGCTCTTGTTCAAGACAGATATTTGAGCATTCAGCAGCAAAGGCTGACGTGCTGCAACCTGACACATGCACATCACACTTTTTTTTTTTCACTCTCCTTTTTTTTTCTTTTTTTATTATGACAGGATGCCAAGGCGAGCACGCGTTGTCTCTGAGCAGAGAGATTTGTGTCTGGCATGTGTGAGAAAAAGAATATTAATATTATTAATGTTTTTTTTTATTATTATTCTTTTTTTTTTACTTTAAACCTGCTGAAACATGTTTGGCTTTGAAGCTTCGTTTTTTCACCCTTGAATAATCAAACAAGTGATTAAGCTTTTCAGCTTTTATGAAATCAGTTCTTGCTTGTAAATTCAGCTTCAAACAGCCTGCCAAGAGCTTCTCGTCTAACTTCAAGAGGACGATAAAAGTCTCACGTTTATAGCTGCGATAATATAAGTAGCAGATTTACCTTCTTTAACTGTAAACAGATTAAAACAAATACAAACAAAAATGATGATTCCTGTAACTGTAGCCACGAGGTAACGGAAATGACTTGGCCTTGGTGTGGCTGTAGCACCACCTCCACTTCATCGCACCATGACGTTATTTTAAACTGCAACGCTTTTCATCTGTCTGTACCTGATTTCAGAGTCAGAATGTCTAGAGATAAGGTTCGCTCAATCTTAGCGACACATGCTAATCACGGACGTCTCTGAGCTCACACACGCTACAAATAGTGCTTTTCTCCGAGTGTGTTACATCGTCTCCACTGTTGTGTGAGCACCAGTTTGAAAAGATGCAGCTGTCACATGTCTCAGAGGATGCTGGTGATAGTCTTCATCCAGCCTGTAAACGCATCACATCAGTTCATTTGTACTGTAACTGTGGTGAGAGCAAAAATGGATGCTCGGCTTGTGATTTGCTCAAAAGAAGAGCATCGTGCAGTGATTGATTGTTTTTTTTTGTGGTCTGAGGGTGAAAGTGAAAGTTTCCCAAAGAGAATCATTACTGGTGACGAGACACGGATCCATCACTACGAGCCTGAGAGTAAACAGCAGAGTGTGGAATGGAAACATCCTCAATCACAGACCGAGAAAAAGTTCAAAAGTCGACTATCGGCTGGAAAGTTCATCAACGCTTACAGTTTTCTGGGAGGTTTAATAATCAACAGTCAAACAATCAAAGGATCAGCAACGCGCGTTACAGTGAGACGCTTATTGAAGACTAAATTTCAGATTAAACACAGAGTGATGATCTCACGTGATGATACACGTTCCGCACACTTTTGATCACACTCTCGACACTCTGCCAAAATGTTGTTTTGAGGTGTTTGCATATAAGCATCATCCCTATAGTCCTGATCTCGCTCCACACTGTAAACCCTAATGCACAAAGTAATTAAACATACTGAGTACTGTCAACTTAAATAATTGCAAGTAGGTCAAATTAATAGACCGTTTTGTCTATTCAGAACTTTTTGGCATTTGAGTTTGTAGAAATAACACTTTTCAAGTTAGCTGAGCAAATTTGATATTTTAAGTAATCATAAGTACTTAAGTAACAGTAACTGTCACCTTAAAGTTCCACCAAGTGAAAATCTATAGAGCTCTGGTGGCTCAGTGGTAGGTGTTTCGCCTGCCATGCAAAAGGCCCGGGTTGATTCCCGGGCCGGATTGTCTGCGACGATTTATTTGATTTGCAACAAGCTCAACAAACTCAAAAATGTATAGTTCTGTTTACTTAAAATTGGAAACATCATTACTTAAAAAAATTGATGTGACTGATTGATTACCTCAAATATTTTGAGTTTTGCCAACTTAATCGGGTTTACAGTGCATCAGACTTTCACCTGTTTGGTCCTCTAAAACAGAACTACGAGGAATAAGATACACGTCTGATGAAGACATGAAGACAGCGGTGCATTCGTAGCTCGCAGCTCAGACTAAAACATGCTTTTAATAAGGGAATATGAAAGCTTGTTGACAGACAGACAAAGCGTATTAAAAGCAAGGAGATTATGTGGAAAAATTATCTATTTGTCTTTTTAAAAAGATTCTACAGCCAGAGTGCGGACAATTTTTGACTCACCCTTTACAAAGCACTACAAGCAACTACGGATTGCTATGGTGGGCGGTACGATAACAGAAACAAATGGCTGTCACAATCCTGGTGCTTATTAACTCTTGCTGTTGGTGGTGAAATTGATTATTATTATTTTGGCTTTTTGCATTGCTTTGTAATTCTGTTTTCAAAGTTGCCGAGTACTTCCTGTTTGCCGTAGCCTTGCCGTTGGTCTCCATGGGTGTCTGTAGCTTGTTGGCTTGACACAAATGACCACAGATAGACCTGTGGAACCATACAGAAGGGCCTATGAGTTATAAAACATCACATTTTTTGAGCAAGCTCAAAATGTTCATCGCTCATGCTGACCAGAATGCCACAGACTTGCTGTACCTATGATTTGTGAATTTGTAGCAGAGTGTAGCAAAAATCACAAGTGAGAACTGGGCATAAGTTGCTGCACCACAATGACTCCGTGTACTATAGCGTTTCCCTTTAGCGCTTGAATGCCTCTTTTGATTCCCGATTTCAAATACAGTAATATATTATCCTCAACTGCTGCTTTCATTAGCTGTAAAAGATCTAAAAATCTGGCTGGTTGGTGCCCGGGTCTGGCTCCAGTCCGCTCTCGAAGCCGCCCCTGCTTTTATATAGACTCCAACTTTATGAATGCTTTTTGACTCAAATAAAAGAATAAAATAAATGCAATGCAGACATAAAAAAGCTTTTTTTTGTTGTTGTTGTTGTTTCTAAATATAAGGTATTGCTAAATATAAATTTATGCAAAACAGTCGTGTGCTTTCCACTTTTCAACCTGCTGTCGTGTATAAACGTCACGTCTTATCAGAATCGCTCGCTCGTTGCTCACGTCTCTTTCTTCTCGGCTCTGCGTCAGCCATGTTTCTGAGTCAGATATTAGAATTAGCCCTGATGTGACTAAGTACGAATTTGAAAAACATTCCTGAAAAAGTTGCAAGTTTGAAAAGCTTTTTTTTTAATGCATTTGTAATTTTATACAAATTGTAACCAAAGTTGATATTTACAAATTGTTGTAAGCAACTGAAATATCGCTAACATTATGGAAAATAATAATTTCAGTCCAGTTTAGATTAATTTTGTCTTTATAACACTTTTATGAAGAGATATTTATAGCTAAAGAGATATGATTTCACAAAAAGGATCGTAAATCTTAAGAAAAGTGCTGTGATTAATAGAATTTAATACAATAATTTTGTATTTTGTAAAGCGAAAGATTATTACTACCTACCTCACCTCAGTGTCATCGTAGACTTTTTCTTATTCCTCTCTCAACATGAATATTCTTCATGATAAACATTCTCTCAGATACTCATTCTAAGATGAAAATAAAAAATGGACCCTCTGCCACGCATGAACTTTAATCAACCGGGCATAAACACTCACCGCTCTACTAAATCCCTCACATAGCTGCGGACGTGTGATTGATCTAATATGCCTTCAGAAGCACTTCATCTGAAATTTACGGATTGGATTTTAATGCAGCGTGTTTAGAGCGCTTGAAAAGGACGCAAATCCCATAAGTAAGCTTTTACCTAACAGGTCATGAATAAACAATCGACCCCAATCAGAGCTAATTGAAGCAGCGCGCTCAGACGCTTTATATTTAATAATGGCTAAGAAACGTCTCTGTGGAACCTTCTAACAAGCTGGTGATCCTGAGGAACAGTTACAGTTTGGATGGAAGCGTGATCAGGATTTCCTCAGTCCTCCTGAGAGAGCCATCGGATGCTTAGATTACGTTTAGGTAAATACGTAATATATAATGTAGTGAGAAACTAGCGTAAATAGTTAAAAGTTTAAAGCTTTAATGTAGTGAGTGATATTATTATTATTATTATTATTATTATTAAGTCCACGTACTGTACATGTCTGTGTGTCTCTCTGTACAGCAGAACTCTCTGTCTAACTTATTAATACACAGAAATCACATTCTGTAAGGTTGAGTATCTGACGCCTTGTTTACACTAAGTTGTACTTCTTTGGTGCTCAGACAAATACACTCCCTGTTCGGTAATCGGAGAGTGAATCACAGATTTTCCAGAAATGGAAAAAGTAGATCAGATAAAGATGAAGTTTTGACTTAAAACGACTCCAGCGTGTTAAAATTCACTTATACCACTTCAGCGCTGTTATTTCAGCCAAAGTGAAAATATGAACTAATCCCAGTAAAAATATTCACTTTTATCTTTTCTAATTAATATCTATTGGTGCAGGTGTTTGTTTACATTGAGACAGTAGCGCATTAGTAGATTATTTTAAAGTAGATTATTAAATCCCACACATAACTGTTCATAACATCACTTTTACTCAACATTTAGATTTCACTGATGGTGCAGATTAAACTTCAGATCTAAGTGCTGCAGAAGATTCAGTAAATTCTGTCCAGCGGTTGATTTAAGACACGCCCACAGATTAGCACATGTGCAGTACGCTGTTAAAATGTACGCTTTGGGATCTGGCACAAAACTGTTCATAACTTTACTTCAACATTTTGATTTGATTTATGGCACAGATTTAATTTCAGGTAAATACTGAAAGACTGGCAAAGTCATTAAATTCACAGCGTGATGCTGTGACAAATTCTGGATACAGACAATTGTTTCTGAGACTGGTTTCTGGTCCTCCAGTGTATGAAATGTAAAGATATCATTGAAAGAGCGAGTTCTGAACAATGTACAGAAAAAAATATATATTTCTATAGATACAGTATGGTAGTGAGATATACAGTGCAGAAGTTTTGTAGAGAAGGTTAGGAACGCTCTGGAGTTCATTTCCATGAAGTTGGACATTGAGACAAGAAGACATTAAATCAAAGATGTGCCAGGTTTTTTTTTTTCTAATATGATAAATAGCTCTACAGTAGGACTTTTTCCATGAGCTTCGATGTTTTTGAAATGCAGACACACAGAGTGTAAACAGAGTGTAAAATGTCCTAAAACTTATATTTTTACCTCTGACTGTTACAAAGCTCTGACACCAGAGCGCTCCGAATTCCTCCGTCCAATCAGAATCCAGAACTCACTCAGAGCTGTACCATTTACAGTAAGTGTAATAAACAGTAAGGATGTTGTGGGTAAAGGACTGTCGCTCAGAGCGTGGTGTGTCTCAGGGAGCGAGGTGCGCAGCCTGTATGCCGAGTGTAGGAAGTGCGGAGGATCTGATGCAGCTCCTGACAACATGACTGGAATTTGAAACGCTGCTCGGTTCGTGCATTGACATGATGCAACGGTGAGAGCTTGAGGAACTGAAAGCTCCTGCCGAGATAAGAGAGGAAGTGGAGACCGGAAAGCGGAGGAAGAGATGCCCCGATGCCACGAGGCACAGAGACAAGAGAAAACGCTGCGCTTTTATGTGAGGATACGACAGGATCTGAATCATACACCAGCCAGAACAAGGGAGATGTGAAGCGCTGACGGGGTGTTCAGTCTCTCTGATATCACACAACCGTGTGTCCTGTCAGACACCAAGCCGAGAAACACACATCGTCAGGGAGCTCAGGAGCAATAGTATTATAATAATACATTATAATACATAATAATAATAATAGAAGAAGAAAAAAAGAAGAGGAATGGGCTAGTTATTATTATAAATTTACATTAATTTATTACCAAACTTGAATTAATTCATTCATTTAGTTTCAAACCTTTCAGAACAAACATTATATACAGATAAAAGTTTTTTTTTCTACGTTTTTTACTTTTTGAGGGCTTTTAACATTTATTACAGTTTTTTATGTATTTAACATTTCACTTTATGATAAACCTTATATTTATACAGTATTTCTAATTTCACTTTTAATTTTTTTTTCATATTGAAAAATCATATATTTTATGATTCTTTTTAACTATTCAAAAAATATTTAATCAAATTTTATATTATTTTATTTTATTATATGATTTAAAGTTTATTTTCACTTCATTAACATATTTAATACAAATATTTATTTACATTTATTTTACTTCTTTTTCAAAATCTTTTACCACTTTTGCCACTTTTTTTCACTTACTTAATCCGCTGTTTACACTTTATTTACATTACCTGTAAAAATCCCTTTAACGCCTCCTTTACACTGTGACACTGTGCCTCGACACCTCTCTCCATGTCCCTGTCTTCCAGCCTCTGGACTATGAAAGCAGGAAGACGTACAGTTTTAAAGTTTCTGCCTCAGACCCGCGCATGGACGCCCGTTTCCTGCAGGGCGGCGCACACAGTGACTCGGCCGTGGTGAAGCTGAGCGTGATGGACGTGGAGGAAGCGCCGATCTTCAGCAGCTCCGAGTACAGCATGGAGACACGAGAGGGCGCAGCAAGGAACACCATCGGGGCGGTGAACGCCCATGACCCTGACACGGGGCACAGTCCGATCAGGTCACCGCACGCACGCACACGCACACACACACACACACACACACACACACACACACACACACACACACACACACACACACACAGATATATATGGACAGTTTATCATTCACAGTAGAAGCAGGCTTTCCTAATCATATCATAACCATATTGTATATTTGAAGGGTTTTCATTCTTGAGTGTCTCACGGGATCAATTTTTTTGCTCTGTGTGTGTGTGTGTGTGTGTGTTCGTCAGGTGAAGAGATCTTTAGAGCATGACATTGAAATAAGTATTTCTTTCTGGATGAATATTTCATAAAGAGGACACAAAGGAGACGCCGGTGATTTAGTGCACGCTGAGTGTCTGCGCTCTGCTTTTAATATTTCACTATCGCACAAATACCTGGAGTTCCCTGGAGACAATGGAATACGCAAACGCACAGTAACACACCGGTGGTTAGTGTGTGACACCACGCGTAATGCAATTCTGTGTACAGTCCTTAATAGTCACTTCCTTCACATCTCGCGTTCTTCACATATTCATGTGACGGCTACGGAGCTTGGTGCCTAAACGCAAGCCCTGTCTCATGAATATCATGAATAAATTTATCGAAACGTACTTATGATCTCCTCAAACCCTGTGACAGAATGTATTAATATGGAATTTTCATGCACACGTTTCTGTAAGGACACGGTGGCGGTAGGATCGCGCTCTTGAGCTGCATGTCCGCAGCGCGGCGCTCTGACCAAAGCGATCGCACACAGGTTGAGACAGCGGCGACGGGGAACCTGCAGGTTTCGGTTAGACAGATGAAGATTAAGATAAAGAAAAATGCTCTAGCTTTCAGCACGATAATCAGCACAAATCCGAGGTTTTAGAGAAAAAAAAAAGATCAATATTTTGAAAGATCTCAGATCGAAATTGTACAAATCAAAAAGCCGTAAGTGTAATGACTTGAAGAGGGATGTGTGTTGGAGATCCGCTGGCGATTTGATCGATGGGAGGAAAAGGTGAACAGAAATGAACAGAACAGAATTATGACCGTAGAATCGAAAGCAAAAAGATTAACCGATGTATTACAAGCTTTAAAAAAGTTTAAGTAAAAGGGTGTATATACTATACTGTACTTATGCACCATGACATTTGTTTATGTTCTTTTTCTTTTTAGGTAAGTTGGTTGATTTGAATCAAATTAACAATTGAAAAGAGGGATCTGACATGATTTTTGTTTTGCAACAGGGGTGTGTAAACTTTTGCACAATATGTGTTATTCAAATTCTTTTCTCATATACACTTGATAGACTAAATCCTTCTAACCAAAATTACACGGATGATGTCGTGTCACTGCCTACATGTGTAACTTTCCTGATCATTCCCATATTACTCACTCACTTTTCAAAAACATTCCACATATTGTTCTAAGTGTCTGGTTGAATTTCACAGCTAATGATAACAGCATTTCCGCTCTGCAGGTACTCCATCGAGTGGAACGCAGACTCTGAGAATTATTTCGACATCGATCCTGTCGAAGGCACGATCTCATCCCAAGAGCCGCTGGACAGAGAAGCGACACCGAAACTCAACATCACTGTTGTTGCAACGAAAGTTCGTAAGTACGCGAGACACACTGAGAGAACGCACCGACACACTCCTCGTGAGCTTCACCTGACTGTGTTAGAGAGGAAAAAACTCAATGTGCAGTAAAGATAAACTGAAGTGTATTATCATTCTGGGGAAATTCTTACAAAGGTCTTATCTCGCCATCTAGTGGAAGTGAGTAGGAAGTGCAGTGGTATACAGCGCCATTTAATCCAAGTCCAGCTGCTCTGCTATGTCTATAATATTCTGTACATCATACACTTAATAAAGATAATAAAAAAACTACAGAAATGAAACCAGATAACAAAATTATAAAAAAAAGTATCATACATTATAATTAACAAAACAATTAAAGCAAACTAGTTCATTTAAAAAGGCCATTAAAAGAGGCAAAATGTACCTATATATTACCTAAAAGGTAAATGGCATGGCAAAATAAAAGAAACTTTAAGAAACAAATAGAATCGGTCAGCATCATATATTCATCATTGTTGTGTGTCAGTCAGTGTTGTGTGTCAGTCAGTGTTGTGTGTCAGTCAGTGTTGTGTATCTATGCACTTTGTATCTGTCAACATTGTTTGTATCAGATTGTGTTGTGTACCCATCGGTGTTGTAGATCCGTCAGCATTGTGTATCTGTTAGTGTTGTGTATCAGAGAGTTTTGTCTACCAGTGCTACAATATGTATCACTGAGTGTTGTGTATCAGACAGTGTGGTATATGGGTTGATGTTGTGTATCATCAGTGATATGTATAGGACAGTGCTGTGTGTCAGTGTTGTCTATCAGACAGTGTTGTGTATCAGTTGTTTGTACCTGTAAGAGTCGATAATGAGTCAGTGTTGTGCATGGGTCAGTGTTGCATTTCAGTGATGGCTCCTTGCTGTGTGTGGACCAGTGTTGTGTGTCTGTTGTGTATTGGTCAGTGTTGTGTGTAAGTGTTGTGTATGGGTCAGTGTTGTGTGCCAGTGTTGCATATGGGTCAGTGTTGTGTATGAGTTAGTGTTGTGTATCAGTCAGTGCTGTGTATTGGTCAGTGTTGTGTGTAAGTGTTGTATATCGGTCAGTATTGTGTGTAAGTGTTGTGTATGGGTCAGTGTTGTGTGTCATTGCTGTGTATGGGTCAGTGTTGTGTCAGTGTTGTGTATGGGTCAGTGTTGTGTGTCAATGTTGTGTATGGGTCAGTACTGGGTCAGTGCTGTGTGTCATTGTGTGTCAGTGTTGTGTATGGGTCAGTGTTGTGTGTCTATTATGTACGGATCAGTGTTGTGTGTCTGTTCTGTATGGGTCAGTGTTGTGTCAGTGCTGTGTATGGGTCAGTGTTGTGTCAGTGCTGTGTATGGGTCAGTGTTGTGTGTCTGTTGTGTGTCTGTTTTGTATGGGTCAGAGTTGTGTGTCTGTTGTGTATGGGTCAGTGTTGGGTCAGTGCTGTGTGTAAGTGTTGTGTATGGGTCAGAGTTGTGTGTAAGTGTTGTGTATGGGTCAGTATTGAGTCAGTGCTGTGTGTCATGGTGTGTCAGTGTTGTGTATGGGTCAGTGTTGTGTGTCTGTTGTGTATGGATCAGTGTTTTGTGTCTGTGGTGTATGGATCAGTGTTTTGTATCTGTTGTGAATAGGTCAGTGTTGTGTCAGTGTTGTGTATGGGTCAGAGTTGTGTGTCTGTTGTGTATGGGTCAGTGTTGTGTGTCTGTTGTGTATGGGTCAGTGCTGTGTGTCTGTTGTGTATGGGTCAATGTTGTGTATGGGTCAGTGTTGTGTGTAAGTGTTGTGTATGGGTCAGTGTTGTGTGTCTATTATGTACGGATCAGTGTTGTGTGTAAGTGTTGTGTATTGTTGTGTGTCTATTATGTACGGATCAGTGTTGTGTGTCTGTTGTGTATGGGTCAGTGTTGTGTCAGTGCGGTGTATGGGTCAGTGTTGTGTCAGTGTTGTGTATGGGTCAGAGTTGTGTGTCTGTTGTGTGTTTGTTTTGTATGGGTCAGTGTTGTGTGTCTGTTGTGTATGGGTCAGTGTTGGGTCAGTGCTGTGTGTAAGTGTTGTATATGGGTCAGTGTTGTGTGGAAGTGTTGTGTATGGGTCAGAGTTGTGTGTAAGTGTTGTGTATGGGTCAGTGTTGTGTGTCATTGCTGTGTATGGGTCAGTGTTGTGTAAGTGCTGTGTGTTATGTTGTGTCAGTGTTGTGTATGGGTCAGAGTTGTGTGTCTGTTGTGTATGGGTCAGTGTTGTGTGTCTGTTGTGTATGGGTCAGTGCTGTGTGTCGGTTGTGTATGGGTCAATGTTGTGTATGGGTCAGTGTTGTGTGTAAGTGTTGTGTATGAGTCAGTGATGTGCTGTTGTGTCAGTGTTGTGTATGGGTCAGTGTTGCGTATGGGTCAGTGTTGTGTGTAAGTGTTGTGTATGAGTCAGTGATGTGCTGTTGTGTCAGTGTTGTGTATGGGTCAGTGTTGCGTATGGGTCAGTGTTGGCTATTGGTCAGTGTTGCATATGGGTCAGTGTTGTGTGAGTGCTGTGTATGGGTTAGTGTTGTGTATGGGTCAGTGTTGTGTGTCAGTGTCGTGTCTGTGTCAGTGTTGTGTGTGTGTCAGTGTTGTGTGTGGGTCAGTGTTGTGTGCCTGTTGTGTATGGGTCAGTGTTGTGTGTAAGTGTTGTGTATGGGTCAGTGTTGGGTCAGTGCTGTGTATGGGTCAGTGTTGTGTATGAGTCAGTGATGTGCCGTTGTGTCAGTGTTGTGTATGGGTCAGTGTTGTGTCAGTGTTGCGTATGGGTCAGTGTTGTGTCAGTGTCGTGTATGTGTCAGTGTTGTGTCAGTGTCGTGTATGTGTCAGTGTTGTGTGTCAGTGTCGTGTATGTGTCAGTGTTGTGTGTGGGTCAGTGTTGTGTGTCTGTTGTGTATGGGTCAGTGTTGTGTATATGTCAGTCCTGTCTATGGGTCAGTATTGGGTCAGTGTTGTGTGTAAGTGTTGTGTATGGGTCAGTATTGGGTTAGTGCTGTGTATCAGTGTGTCATTGTGTATCAGTTTTGTGTATGGGTCAGTATTGTGTGTCTGTTGTGTGTCTGTTCTGTATAGGTCAGTGTTGTATCAGTGATGTGTATGGGTTAGTGTTGTGTTTGGGTCAGTGTTGTGTGTCAGTGCTGTGTCAGTGTTGTGTCTGTCTCAGTGCTGTGTATGGGTCAGTGCTGTGTGGGTGCTGTGTATGGGTCTGTGTTGTGTGTCTGGTGTGTATAGGTCAGTGCTGCGTAAGGGTCAGCGTTGTGTATCAGTCAGTGTTGTGTGTCAGTACTGTATATGGGGCAGTGTTGCACCAGTGTTGTGTGTAAGTGTTGCGTATGGGTCTGAGTTGTGTGTCTGTTCTGTATGTGTAAGTTTTGTGTATCTGAGTGGGCATGTCTTGTTTAATCTTACAGACAATCCGCTCCTGTTCAGTCGGGTCAGCGTCACAGTCACGGTGCTGGATGTCAACGAGTTTCCTCCAGAACTTTCTGCTCCATTTGAGGCATTTGTTTGCGAGGATGCAAAAGTAGGCCAGGTAAGTCAATGTGTGTGTGTGTGTGTGTGTGTGTGTGTGTGTGTGTGTGTGTGTGTGTGTGTGTGTATGTGTGAGAGAGAGAGAGAGAGAGAGAGAGTGTCTGGCTACTGTATAAATATAGGCTTGCGATTTTAAGAGCAACATTATGTATGTGTTTTTGTGCTCCTGGAGTACATTGTGTGGGTGTGTGTGTGTGTGTGTGTGTGTGTGTGTGTGTGTGTGTGTGTGTGTGTAAGAGAAAGAGAGTGCTTAGCTGCTGTTTTCAGAAGTGCCTTTGGTAAAAGCAGGACACTGATATTTTGTTTTGTTTCGAAGTGAGTGCTGCGCTCTCCGCAGTGAAACCCTTCAGTCCTGCTTTCTCAATTTTCTCTAAATAAACAATTTTCAGAACAAACCGTTGTCCCTTTTTATCACAGAGGACGTCGTGTTCAGTAAATGCTGTGTATTTCATTTAAAAAATATTTCTGAAGTCGACTAAAAGTTTGACTAGATGAGCTGGAAAGTAACGCAGTAACATGACGTTTCTCCATACCGACAAAGACACATTATCTTTAATGTATTAATTACAATAGAAGATGCCTAAATTTGAAATGTTTTTTAATATCGTGGCCGTGAATGATACTGTAGTTCTCAAACCATCCGCGATCTGGAGTTCATCGCGTTGTCTACTCTGCCTCATGTGACTCACTTTAACAGCTAATTAGAGGCAGCCAAGCTTTCTAGTTTACTGCCAAATTTCTTCACCCTGTTAACTCTCGGGGAACAAATCCCTGCCTGCGCGTCGGCATGCGCGTGTTTGTCTAAGCCGTTTGCACAGAAAAGCAATCTCTCACAACAAATAGGATTTAGCGCATGATATAACTGTAAAAACAGATCTGCGCTGAAACGCTGATTAAAGCTCGCTCAGAAAAATCCATTCTGGATTCTGATTGGTTGGAAAGTGTGGATGGATTTTCTATAACAGCAGCTCTGAGAGTAGTGCAGCTCGGAATCTCAGATTTATACTGTGTTAGCGTCAGTACGCGTCGTTGACGGTTAAAGAGTTTGTAGAAATAAGTCAAATGTTAAAGCTTTAATGTAATCAGTGATATTATTATTATTTCAGGTTGAAGCCCACGTACTTTACATGTACAGCAGAACTCTCTGTCTAACTTATTAATACACAGAAATCACATTCTGTAAGGTTGAGTATCTGACGCCTTGTTTACACTAAGTTGTACTTCTACTTGCCTGTATTTTGGAGCCGGCCATGCTGTGTCATGCTTTCGTTTGTGTTTATTTAGGATTTTGGCGGCTTGTACTGCCAAAGTTTCATTAAATTCTGTCTAGCCAGTTTGCACGATGTTATGACAAAATCTAGCTGGACAGACAG
The DNA here is from genome assembly GCA_030347435.1 of Clarias fuscus. Classification (NCBI taxonomy): domain Eukaryota; kingdom Metazoa; phylum Chordata; class Actinopteri; order Siluriformes; family Clariidae; genus Clarias; species Clarias fuscus. The sequence goes on along the minus strand of CM059208.1, from coordinate 31,763,129 downwards.
ACAGACAGACAGACAGAACTGTTTGTGAGACTGGTTTCTGGTACTCCAGTGTATGAAACATAAAGATATCACTGAAAGAGTGAGTTCTGCCCAATGTACGGACAAAACCTTTTTTTTGTTTGTTTGTTTGTTTGTTTATATGTAGATGATTGTTCTTATACGTTATCTTGTCCATAGTAACGTCTCATTATTTCATTAATTCAGATGGATCTATTTACGTTATTCGTGTCTCCAGGTGATACAGATCCTCAGTGCTACGGACAGGGACATGCCTAATTTAGGACACAGATTCTTCTTCAAATCTCCGAGAGAAAACCGGAACAGGAACTTCACCATCCGAGATTATGGAAGTAAGTTCACTTTTGGTGTTTCTTTTGACTTTTTTTCTGTTATGTTGACATTTGTTTAAGATTCGGTCTGCAGAATCCTTTGCACATCACACGTCTCAGTCACATGATGTTTACTTGTATTCACCTGCACCTGTCTAATTAGTTGATCTATTTATATCCTGTGTTTTACTTCGGTCCTACATCTGTTGTCATTGCTGTTGTCCTGCTGTTCTATTTACAGCTCTATCTTGGTTGTCTGTTTTTTCATCACTTTTGCTTATATTAGGTTGCAATTAAGCCATAACTGTGAGTCCCCTTTCATTGCACTCTAATAAGTTTTCGATTCCAAATTAAGGTGACGCCTCAGCTCCTGATGACTAGGAGTCCAAAAAAAGCAAAAAATGTGGATTTAGAAAAGTCTTTATTCTAAGTCTACTTAGGATAGAGAAAATATTTATTTTCTATTTGTCAGCCAATTGGTCCCTCTTCCGAGGTGTCCCCTGGCCCCTGTACCCTCACTTCTGCAGGGATCGGCTCCCTATTACCCTATACATTGCACATGATGTGCTGAAAATGGATGTATAACGCTAGTCAGTCATGTTTATCCTAGTCAGGAGCCGGTGCCCAATTTCAAATCAGTTCTGGCTCTCAGACAGTGAAGAAAAAAAAGGTTCCATGGCGGCACCATGGGTTAGAATGAAGAACTGGAAATGAGATTATCACAACCGGCTACAGTAAAAGTTTGTGACCACAACCCTTAAAAATTTGGACCCAATATGCAATGGGCAGCTCAAATGCTTTCTAGTAATGATAAAGACAGGAGAACTGCTCTAAGCTATGTAGAAGTAATGTTTTGTTTGTTATTGTATATGTAAGGTATGTGTTTGCACTACTGGAATATTTTCCGTAACAGCTCACAAACGTCTAGCCGATGTCTCCCTGATGTATAACGTTACATTAGCAAGATTTGCTAATTAGCTAAATTAGCTAATTAGCCGCATTTTATTGAAAACGCTCATCGGATAATGTTTGGACGACGACTCAAAGCCTGGCTGCTATGTACATAGTCTTTGTTACATATTTAAGTAGGACAATTTTAGACTGCAAATATTTTACTATCTACTGTGAAAAACAATCCTGACATCCAAAACTAGCTTCCTAATTTCCTGGGTGTATAGCGAAAAATCATGATTCAAGTTAACAACTATAGCTAAATCGCAGTGGCTGATTGACGTGGAGGTTTCTTTTTTTCCCCCCTTTCGGATTTTCCATTTCCTACGGATCATCACATCAGATCATTCAATCTGCAGTTTACTGGCACAGTTTTTACACCTTTCTTGTCTCAACCCTCAACTCAGGATATTGCCAGAAATTGGCCACCTGGTGGCAGTGGTGCTCAAACCCCCGCAAACCTCAACAGTGACCCCGAGCCTGAACCATGTGTGCCACCTTTGCCCAGCTGTATACCAGATGCTCTCTTGCTTTAATTGAGTGACCCCTAGTGGCAGAAAATGTCTATTGTGTGTGAAAGCATACCCATGTACTTTTATTTCACACGTGAGGAGCGTCTTCTCTTGTGCATTGCAAGCAACTAACCCAGCAGTGGGCCCGACCTACAGTAGCTGAGATGTTAACTGGCAAAATTACAGACTACATGCAATATGAGTATTATACATCAGAAGATATCCGCCGATGCTTCGCAGACGTTATAAATAGTAGGCGGACATGCTTATATAAAGAACTTGCCCAAACTCCTCTGTTAGTACGGTTGCCAAGAAAAAGCAAAGTAAAGAACTATACAAAGAACTTTTGTTGAATTTGAATAGACACTTCTATCAGGAGGATTTTTAAGCATGGAAAAGGCTATTTCTCAATCACTCACTCACTCGCTCTATACATCTATAATGCTTTATCCTGTATTCAGGTTCATGGGGGGCCTGGAGCCTATCCCAGAAGGCTTAGGGCACGAGGCAGGGTACACCCTGGACAAGGGTGCCAATCCATCGCAGGGCTAAAGACATATACACTCACTCACACACTCATTCAGACACTCATTCACACATTACGGGCAATTTGGGAATGCCAATTAGACTAATCTGCATGTTTTTGGACTATGGGAGGAAACCGCAGTACCCGGAGGAAACCCACCAAGCACAGGGAGAACATGCAAACTCCATGCACACAGAGACAGGAATCGAACCCAGACCCTGGAGGTGCAAGGCGACAGTGCTAATCACTACACCAGCGTGCTGCCAAGGCTATTTCTGTGAATATGATATACATGATAGAGTAAGTTCTTAACTCAAGTCCGGAAAACTTTCCCTCTTACACAGTATAAAGTTTTCCAAGTTGGTAATACTGCTAATCCAACCTATCAGCTCGATTCATTATCATGGCTCTTAGATTGTGTACGAAGTGTAAGGAGCACTTTAATTTGTCCAGGACAGGGAGGGATGAGTGCTGGGGATAAGAGCTTTTACTCTAAAGAGTAATCTAATGAGATGCTCCAAGTTGATGGCTTCACACTTCTCAAAATCAGCTCTGTACTGAGGATACTGCATCCAGTAGGACTGTGTGTCTCCAAGTTATGTTTGTGCCAAAAAAAACAAAATCTGTTGTGTTGTTTCGTGCAAGTGAGGATCAGCATCTGATTCGAGTGGACAGCATGACTCGATTCCAGGCGAGCAAATGGCCAGAAGGTTCTCTCCCACTCCTCCTGCCCTGTCAAGTGCAATCTGCTGCTCACCCACCCAGGCACAAAAAACCTCAACAACAGGGTCAAGGGACCTCACAGTTAAGAGCAGGCATGTCTGCACACATTTAGACAGAGCTGACACAACCACCTCCACTGGCCAGACTACAACTTTAGACACTAAAGACTGAAGAGCTTGTGGTCTCCTCTGGTTGGGTTAAAGGTGAGACAGGATACTGAAAAATGTATAAGGTGCCAAGAAAGTTTTTTCCATTGTTTTTGCTTGAAGGATTTGTTAAACCTAGGCACAAATTCTAAATATAATACACCTTTGATTACAGAATTACCGCCTGTTGCAAGAACATGAAGCTATTCATTCATTCATCTTCTACTATATCTGGTATCCTGTACAGGCTTTTTGCGCACAAGGCAGGGTGCCAATCCCCCTCAGGGTACACACACACACTGCAGGCAATTTGGTAATGCCGATTAGCCTAATCTGCTTGTCTATGGACTGTGGGAGGAAACCAGAGTACCCAGAGACCCAAACCCCACACATACTGCACAGGCCCGAGGTGGGAATCGAACCCTCGACCCTGGAGATGTGAGGCCATGGTGACGAGAACATGAAGCTACTGTACTTTGGAGCAAATCAAATGCTTAGAGTTGTTTCAAATTACAAATCGCCTTCAAGACTCAAATCTAATTCACTGATCTGTACGCAGATTAATAATAGAAATAAAAACATGACATAAAGATATAACAAATCATCTTTACAAAGACTGAGCATGCTCCGGGAATTGACATTGCATAATTTATACAGATTCTTTTTTTCCTTTAATCTAATTACAGCTGTTATTCCATCAGACAGACTGAAAAGTGTGAGTCCTACTTTAAGGACCAATCCCAAAATTCATGTCTTATTCACCAAACAATTATGAAATAGTCCCTGGTGCGAATTTCTTCAAGGAAAGAGAAAAGTCAAATCCTCAGCATGGGCCCTTCACACTTATCAACCCGCCTTTATTCTTATGAAATTTTTCCTAAGAGTGTCTTAATTTCATGCAGATTTATGCAGATTTGCCCGAGTGCTTAAGGACATCTGACAGTAAGCCATATTTATTTCTGCCAGAACTATCAACTCGCCTCCTCTGTGTCTGATTCTCTTCCAATCTGGTGTTGATCCAGAGAGAGAATTTCTTCACATTGACTAGAGAAACTAAATCCTTTGTTCAACAAAACCTTCAGGAATGCAGGTTGTCTTTTTACCACGTTTTATCTTCTCAGAAGGCTGGTCCTCTCAGCAGGACGTAAAGCTGGTGAAGCTCATAATGATTTCACCTTCAGCCGCTGTCAGTGGATTGTCTTTGATGCTACCGTTTATATGTCCAGACGGTGGCTCGCTAAGTTGTATTTCTCCACCGCAGACCTCGCAATCAATAAGCATCTTTTTCACTGGTTATGAATCAGGATCTGAAATGATGATGGTTTTATCAGGTTGTGGTGCATTTTCATTTATAGACAAAGTGGTATGACAAGGGGAGAAAAATGACTCAACGTGCAATGGTATATTTAATGTGAGTGACTGATTTATATGAAACACAATTGTGAACTAAAATAAATAAATAAATAAATAAAGTTATCCAGTTGTTGAAAAAAAATGCATCTGTATCCAGGGAGCAAGTCCTGATCTAATTCCAATTCCAAATCCCAACAAGGGGTCCAACTTCCAATAAAATGTCCAAATCCCAACAGGGGATCCAAATTTCAGTGCCCTGGTGTCCAAATCGTCCCCCCTCATCCTTGCAATAAGCCCAAATCCCAATTGCAGGTCCAACTACTAGTGGGGAGTCCAAATTCCCCACAGGGGGTTCAAATCCCAACCATGCCAATACTTTGGCTAGAGGTCCAAGTCTCAGCAGGGGTCCAAATCCCCAGTGATGCTCCATTTCCAAGACAGCAAAATTGGGCCAAAATTGTTAGCATGGGTTTTATTATTATGATTATTCCATCAGTCAGAGTGACAATAACCAACCGTGTTCAGAATCTGATCCTACACATAGTAGGCGCCCTAGACATGTTCCTAAACTAGAGACAGCATGAGCCTTCAGTTCAGTTTGGGCTCTGAAGGACTTAATTTAATTTAAGTCAAGTTTTTATTTGCCACATATTTATTATGTACAGTGAAATTATTTTCTTTGCATATCCCAGCTTAGGGGTTAAGGGCCTTACTCAAGTGCTCTTGGTGGAGCTGGGGCTTTAAATGCTGACCTTTTGTTCAGTAACCTCAGAGACGTAATTTACTGAGCTTTAAATATGTCCTCAAAGTGAAGGGATGTGAACCATGAATTGGCATTTAAATTATAAAAAAAACATACAATTTATAAATATATATTTTTTCATGATTATATTAAAAATAAAATAAAATAGTACAATTGAATGCTATGAAAAGACTGAACATTACAGAAAACCGAAAAGACCATGCGGTACAGTATGTGCTTGTGTGTGTGTGTGTGTGTGTGTGTGTGTGTGTGTGTGTGTGTGTGTGTGTGTGTGTTTAGACAACACGGCCGGGCTTCTGAACAGGCGCACAGGATTTCGGCGGATGGAGAAGAGTGTGTACGAGGTGCCAGTGGTGGTGGAGGACAGCGGGTTCCCTGTCCAGAGCAGCACAGGGACACTAAGTGTCCGGGTCTGCGCTTGCGACGTCTCCGGCTCCGTCCTGAACTGCAGCACCAACGCTTTCCTTCTGCCGCTGGGTCTCAGCCCTGGAGCTCTGCTGGCCATCCTGCTGTGTGTGATCATTCTGCTGGGTAAGACCTGTTCACGCGAGATGAAAGACATATATATAAGCGGGACATTGCAACACCGTCAGCTTTCAGTGTCTTTGTCTCTGTCCTCTCTTCGTCACCAGGGAGTCTTGTAGTGTGTCGGAAAGAAGCGTTATTTGTCCTTTTCAGTTTTTATTTTGATGTATTTTATAAAGGAGGCGTGGCCTTTGTGTCTACAATTAATAATGAAGCTCGGGCTCAAGGAAGTAGGCGTGGCCAGTGTAGCTTCCAGGCTCAGTAAAAGCATCGTGTCTGTTTTTTTACTAAGAAGGTGAAGCCTCTGTATCTTTAACAGGGATGTGCCCCGATCCCAAGTAAGGGGGCGTGTCTTTAGGCCGAGTAAAGAAGACGTATCCTCAGACTTTAACACACTGAAGCAGGCGCCCCTCATGTCCTCGCATGAGCATGGCCAGGACACTTTCTTGTTCCCCACTAGGGGGCAGTGCAGTAAAATAAAAGTGGAACCCTGGAAGTGAACCAGGAAAGAAGAACACAAATGGCTTCTTAATTACAGTCTCAGGTTTATGTAGCCAATTTTTCACGCTGCTTCTCTGCAGAACGAGTTCTTACATCTGATTCATGGCCCTGTTAAAGCCTCGCTCTTTCTCTTTTCTCTCTCTGTCTTTCTGTCAACCTCCTGCCGTCTACATTTTTCTCCGTTTCTGTCTTTGTCCCATCTATCTCCCCGCTCCCTCTGTCTTTTTTTTTTTTTTTTCTCTTATGCTCTGCTCCTTGCTCATGTAGTTTCCCCCCAGGCTTTTCTGTGTTTATGTAGCCGGCAGCATGGTGGCTTAGCGGTTAGCACTGTCACCTTGCACCTCCAGGGTACGGGTTCGATTCCCGCCTCAGGGTCTGTGTGCATGGAGATTGCATGTTCTCCCCATGCATGGTGGGTTAGGCTAATTGGTATTTCCAAATTGCCTGTAGTGTGTGTGTGTGTGTGTGTGTGTGTGTGTGTGTGTGTGTGTGTGCCCTGCAATGGATTAGCACCCTGTCCAGGCTATACCCCACCTTGTGCCCTAAGTCTCCTGGGATAGGCTCCTCCCCCACGACCCCGTATACAGGAGAAAGCGGTGTAGACGATGAGTGAGTGTTTATGTAGCTGTCTTGCAGCATCACATCTGTCTGTCTTCCTTTGTACCTTCATGCTGTCTATCACATCTTTCTGTATCCCTTACCTTTTCTCCCTACTCCTCAGTTTCCCCTTCTTTCTTTTTTTCTTTCTTTCTATGAATATCTTAATTCCCTTCCTCTCCTTCAGTTACTCTCTCTATCATCCTTCAGTGATTTGTCTCTTTTTCTTTCTTTCTCTCACTCTTTAAATCTTTCACCCCACCTCTCCAGACCTCTTTCCATTCTCATCATCTCTCTGTATCTCTTGCTCTTTCTTTTCCTTCCCTTTCTCTTTCTCCCTATAATTTCCTTTCTTCCTTCCCTACTTACTTCCTCTCTTGCTCATGCTCTTGTGCCTCTCTTTCTTTCTTTCTTTCTTTCTTTTCCCTTCCACTTCCTCTTCTTCATCTCAGAATTTCTCAATCCATCCATCTTCCCATACTGTTTTCATACTGTTTTATCTTTTAACGCCCCTCTTTCTGTTTCCTTTAATTTTTTCCCTCCCTGAGTTCCCTTCCATTTTCCCCAATAATTTCTTTCTTGCTGTTTTCCTATTCTTTTTCTTTCATTTTTCTTTTTCATCACTCTTTATTTCTCTCCCTGAATCTCAATTTCCTCCTCATTCTCTCTTTTAACTTCCCTCTCTCTCTGAATTTCTTAATTCCCCTTCCACTCCTTCAATTACTCTCTCTATCATCCTTCACTGACTTTACTCTTTATTCTATCCTTCCCTCACCATTTAAATCTTTCACCCCCCCCCCCCCCCCCCCCCAGATCTCTCTGTATCTCTTACTCTTTCTTTTCCTTCCCTTGTGTTTCTAATGGATTTCCTTCCTTCCTCCTCTACTTGCTTCATTTCTCCACTTTCCCTTCTCTATACCCCTCCCAACCCCCCCCCCCCCCCCCCCCGCCCCCGCCCACATGGTTTTCTCCGTCTCTATCTTTCTCTCATCCTTTAACCCCCCCGGCTATCTCCCTCTCTCTTGCTTTCAATCTCAATTCCCCTCTATTACCACACTCCTCTTTCTGTTTATCAGCCTTGTCCCTTCTCTCTTTGTCTGTCCTTCTCTTTCCATCTTTGTGTTCTGTCCTTTGTCCTGACTGTAAGAGACGGAAATAAAAGCTTAGTCTGTCTGTCACTCGGGGAAGCACGACAGCACGTCTAAGCAGTGTTGGAAAAAAAAAAAGTCAGCTAATCTCACACACACACTCTCTCTCACACACACACACACACACACACACACACACACACACACACACACACACACATAAAAACCTCTCAGGGTCACACTGATTCAGCACTGACACAACACATCCTGTACAGAAGACTCTGTCTTTCATCAGTTTTATAAACAATTAATACACAGATAATTAATCACATGTTACTTACATAATCATCTGTGTGTGTGTGTGTGTGTGTGTGTGTGTGTGTGTGTGTGTGTGTGTGTGTGTGTGTGTGTGCTACTGTAGCATTTAGCGGGAACTCACGTCCCGTGTCTTATGTGTTGCAGCGATTGTGGTGCTGTCCGTGTCTCTGAAGTGGCACAGGAAGAAAGACGCTCTGATGTCCTCCAAAGAGGACGCGCGCGACAACGTGATCCGCTACGACGATGAGGGCGGCGGCGAGGAAGACACACAAGCCTTCGACATCGGAACTTTGCGCCACCCGGAGGCCGTAGAGGAGACGTCTGTCCACCGTTACGACCTGAGGGACGGCGAGGACGTTCACGTGTACCTCCAGCAGCGGTTACAGGAGAACCACAGGGACGCCACGGAACTGCCATACGACTCTCTGGCTACGTTTGCCTACGAGGGCGAGGGCTCAGTGGCCGAGTCGCTCAGCTCCATCGAGTCGCGGCATCACGAATCTGACATCAACAATGATCTGACATCAATCGGAGACCTGGGGCCACAGTTTTACACTCTGACTCTGATCCTGGGGGGGGGGAATGACGGCGAAGACGAAACGTCTCTCCCGCAAGCCGAGGGATCAGAACCGAGACGAGACGACTGATGCCATTTTATTATTATCATTGAGTTTTTTTAGGAAACAGCTCTGTGAAAGTGAAACGCCTGGGAAGATCATTTCAGGCACGACACTTTGACCGAGACGATAGGAGAGGCACCGGATGTTTTTTAGTCTTTTTTTTTTTTTTTTGCACGCCTCTCCTCAACCTGTTTTCAACTCATTTCGGTTGAAAGTTGCAAATCCTTCCAACTGCGTTTTCACTCCAGCTTCGTGTTTGCACTTATCAGAAACTGAGTTAAAAAAAAAAAAATCCTTTTGGGGGATTTTGACGCTCCCCTTTGATATGAAAAAAAAGTGCCTCAAAACTTTTTCTTTTTTTCTCTCTCTCTCTCGGTTCACACACTCATTCTTCGAAGCTAAGCAACTTCGCTCTGTAGCTTGACTTTCTCAATACTTGTTATGAAAAAAATATGGACTAATAAATAAAGGAATAAAGATCAAAGGCCTCCGTATTGCTTTTTAAATTAGTTGACGTCACCTCTTTGAGTTCATTTTCAGTGATTCACTGCACAGTAAAGACTTTGGTATAAAAGTGTTTAAATATTAATTACACAGTTATGCAAGTAAGGATGCTATAAAGCGGGCCTGCAAGTACACAAGTGTGAACGCTACATTACACTGAAGGCAACAGACCATGTACAAGTACTCTATGGAAGCATCCCTGGGTGTATAAGAAAAGTGTAAAGTGTCTGAAAAGGCTGCTAATGTATGCTAGTATGCACATCAGCAACACTATACAGTATGCAACTGTACGCATGATCACTAGCATGCCAGAGTTCATGCATGATCACTAGCATGCTAAAGTTTGGCCCAAGTGTGTAAGTATGCTAAGTTATATATATAGTTGATCTAATGTTCGAGTGCGAAATTACAAGATTGTACAATAGAGTGTGAGGTTAAAAGGCTACCACATGAGTGAGGAAGTGTGCTAATGAGCTACTGTAGCATTAACTGCTCATTGAACATCTAAGAGTTTCCTAATGAAGGCGGTATAGCGGTTAGCACTGTCGACTTGCACCTCCAGGGTCCAGGTTCAATTCCCATCTCTGTGTGCATGGAGTTTGCAAGTTCTCCCTGTGCTTAGTGCTTTTCCTCCAGGTTCTCTGGTTTCCTCCCACAGTCCAAAGACATGCAGATTAGGCTAATACAGTAGGTGTTTCCTCCCTGCCTGTAGTGTGTGAATGAGTGTGTGAGTGTGAGTAAATGTGTGTGCTCTGTGATTGATCGGCACCCCATCCAGGATGTACCCCGTCTCGTGTCCTACTGTAAGTCTCCTGGGATAAGCTCCAAGCCCCCTGCGACCCTGAATACAGGATCAAGTGGTATAGAAGATGAGTAAGAGTGGCTGCGCGTTAGCTAATGCTATATGTTCCTCCTCATGTACAGGTGAGTTTAATGAAGCTTATTAATGAGTATTGATTAATTTTTCACGAACAGCAGCTCTGAGAGTAGTGCAGCTGCAAACCACATGTTTATGCTGTATTAATGCACTGGTTATTATACACCATTGTTACTATTACCAGTCACCTCTCGATATACTGTATTATCATGACACCTCAATGCTGATTCGATACTATAAGTATCGCGATTTTATAAATATCCCGATTCGATATAACATTTTTCCTTGATTTTGTTAACTTTAAAAAAGTTTAATGAGTAATTAAATGTAGCCCGTTCCTTATTACATTAGTTTACTCAATTAAAGCCCAAGCGCAGCATTTAAACAATACAAACTTGTTTCAAATACAAGAGTTTAACATTTAACTGAGCAGCACGTATCTCTGTCATCCGCTATAATTATTATTTTTTATTATTTTTTTTTTTCCCCGATTTTCTCCCTAATTTAGTCGTGTCCAATTCCTCCCCGTCACTAGGGGGCTCCCACATTAAGGCTACTACTACCACTCAGCCGGGAGGGCCGAAGACTATCACGTGTTTTCCTCCGAACCATGTGACGTCCCTGACTGGCTGTAGAGCCGTGATTAATGTAGGAGCACTAAGTACCTCTCATCCCTCCCCTCTGAGAGAGCTCGGCCAATCAGCTCTCTCTAGACCTCCGGCTGCGAGAGGTTACAGCACCACCCGGGATTCGAACTAGCGATAAACAAACATAGCAAATAATTCACTCCTATTACACAGGATGACAATGTGTAACGAGAGTGCGCCACCTGTAGGATTATAAATGAACATGGATGTTTTACCGCCTTCTGTGAGCTCACGGGTTGACGGGCTGCGAGCCCGCTGGCACATGCAGCTTCCAACGCAGGCACATGGGGCTTCTAACGCACGCGAGTTTTGACTAATTAGCACTCACGGTGTTGTGAGACTGGTGTAAGTGTGTGTAATGAGAGGATTTGAGACTAATTCGTTCACAGAGTTTGGAGAAAATGGCAGATAGGAGTCTTTTAACACTTGCGACGTTTGATAATGTAACGGTATAAAAAAGCATTTCTGTTGCACCACTCGGAATCGTTTATATCTGAGGCTGATCGTCTGATCAACGGTCTCGGCCAATCAAACTGAAAACCAGCCAATTCAAAAATTAATTTTGGGGTCAATGTGGCGATACGTGAATGTCTAATTGTTACCATGGTTACAGCTCCTTCACATGGACCCGAGTGATAATAAACAAATTAAAATGTGTGTTGATATGGTGACATCGACTTCTGGAAGGAGTCTCCGGTCTCAGCACGTTATGCTTTTTTTCGTCATATTCATCGTGAGGAAATGGTCCACGGTTTGGATTCGTAGGACAGCGTAGCTACGATCATGTGTTGATGCTCAGGGATGCAGTATGGAGCAAGGTCATGGCTTTATGAGAGCTGTCACCTCTCTAGATTTATGATGATGTGGCTCAAAAGGAATACGAGCCCACAATTGAATAGAGTTCAATAAGGAATCCACTCGTTTGTTCCGCCGGATTTCTGATTACAATGTCAAACAGCGGACCCGCAAACCCTGTTTCATAAACAAAGACAAATGAGACGAGGCTGAGAAAATGGACCATTGTCTTTCCATTTGCATCTCAGCTCTCATAATCACCTTGACAAAAGTGCATCTCTATACACACACACACAGACGAGTGGTCACATCCCATGTCCAGTTCCATGTCCAATAAAAATTATGCAAAAACATAAAACATGAGGTATTTTGTGCTTCTGGTTTTCTGGCTGACTTTAAAACACCAATCTCTTAATTTAAGCTCAAATGTCAAGTGGATTCCAAATGTCAGATGGTGCAGCGCGTTTTACGATAACGAGCCGCTGGAATCTTCCATCACAACATGACTGGCATGATTAGACAAGCATTTGAAAAAAAAAAATCTCAACACGTTATGAAAAAAAGAAAGAAAAAAAAACGAATTTCAGACCTTTCCCGAATTTGATTTGCTTTAGTGGACAAAACATTTGTTTTTCACACACTGACAGAATAAAGAGCGTGACTCAAGAATGGGTTCAGAAAAGGTACATCTGTGCTGGTGTGGATGTTGGCAAATTAGAGTGATGAGAAAAAAACATCTATTCTGAGAGTAAACAAAAACAGAGGGAGATAATTATACTGTAAACAGAAACTTTTTTTTTTTTAGATGAATTGAAGGGCACCTATGATGCAGATTTCACTTTGTGGTCATGTTTAGACATTCAGACGCGTCTCCAGTCTCCCCGTATTTTGTAATTTTTCCATGTTTCTATTGGCTGACACACAAAATTAAAAAAATTATTTTCCTTGTGTCAATATCCATCAAAACAGTGAGTCAACTGCAACGTAATTTCATTTTGAATGTACAATATTGTATGTTTTTAAATGATAATAAAGTACTCATCCATTCATTCATCCATTCAGTAGGTTACATCATTACCGCTGTACTGTAGGTCTTATTCTCCTTCGACTCCCGGCCTCGTAAAGCTGATATTCCAGTCCAACCCTCCTTAAAGAATGTCTACTGCTTCCTTTCCTGGTCTCGTCTTGTCCTGTTCAGTTTCTCGAACTCTTCATCTGCTTCTATCCGGCATTTCCACACTCCTCTCCATGTTCCCTCTTGGTGCGGCTCTATGCCTTTAGTTACAGTTCTGTAAGTTGCATCACTGTCACCTACCCAAACTGCTGTTCATCCCTGGTGACTCATCCCTGGTCAAACCCATGTGATCTTCCTGGACAACAATCGGATCTCTCCCTCAGCAACTGGCCACAATCTTGTGGTAACTCTGGACGGTCGTCTGTCATCTGTTTCTTCAGGACTTGGGCTAATCCACCCCGCCCCCTCACCCCCCCCCCCCCCCCCCCAAAAAAAAACAAACAAACAAAAAAAATTCTCAACAGTGTTTGAGTGATACTACTTAGTTAGTAACCTCGTAAGGATTTAATCAGTGATGGAAACTACAAAGCCCTCTGGATAAGATCGTCTGCCAAAAGCTTACTTGTAATTGTAAATGTATTTCCCTCTCCTTCAACTCAGTATTCCTCCTACTGTGATGTCATATAAGAAGCATCTTGCTCAGCTCTGCTGTTCTTGTGGCTCGCCAGTAGCTTTTGGGAGCACTGAGACCTACCTGTGTTGACTTTTTTTTTTTTTTAAAGAAACAGTATAATATGAGACCTTTAATAAAAAATTTGATATCAAACAATGTCACTTTAGGTAAAGTGTAGAGGTCACACTTTGTTTTTTCTTCTGGAAGGAATTCCTCTTGCTGTTCCTTATGTTGAATTAAACTAAAATACAGTACAGCGGTACCTCGACATACTAATTTAATCAATTTCGGAATGCGAGTTCTTAAGTCGAAATCTCATATTGCAAAACACATTGTCCCATAGGAAATAATGTAAAGGCAAATAATCCGTTCCAGCCACCCAAAAATATTACCAATATTACAAATTTCCACAATCCACAATCAAAACATTTAGAAAAGACATGAAAATTAAGTCAAATATGAAAATTGAACTTCCCTTAACCTTAATTTATGATTCCTCTCAGCACCGCCTGCTTTAAAAACCAAACTAAAAATGGCTCCCTTTTCTTCTTGTTACTGCCCTTGATAACATTCTTGGGACTCATGTTGCTATGTCTTCACTAAATATAGTACAAAATGCACAAAAAAAGTAAACTCGCTTAGCTTGGCATGTGCATACGACTCCCTGACATATGCACATGCCGGCATTTTGTTCAGTTCGGTCACTCACATGCTGAAAATGCTTCTCATGCTGCAGCAGAATTTCAGTTTTTAAGGTAAGCATTCTAAAGGCGGGGCAATTGTATGCCAAGATACCACTGTAAAACGTTTGCGCTGTGGCTCATTGATTTTTTCATGATTTTTTTAATTGCAAAAATAAACTTCACAAACACCACACAGAAAAAAACAAACAAACAAATGCAACATTTCAATACAATAAAGACCAAAGGTGTCCAGTGTTCTCCAGAAATGGTCGAAATGTGTGTGTGTGTGTGTGTGTGTGTGTGTGTGTGTGCGCGTGTGCTCAGGTTTTCATTCCAACCAAGCAGAAGCCACACCTGACAGCCAAGAACATCTAATTAAATGGGTGGAATCAGGTGTTGCTTCTGGTTGGTTGGAATGAAAATCTGCGCACACTGGTTCTTCCTGAAGAAGATTTAACACCCCTAATATAGACCATGGATGTGAAAAGGCCAGCCGAAAATAGTAGGTCTTAAGAGGCGACTTGAAGGGAAACAATGCTGAATATGAGAATGGACTGAGTTCCAGAGTCTTGGCACAACATTAGAGAATGCTCCAGCACCTACTGTGCTAAATTCAAAACCTGGTACTGAAAGCAACCCTGCTGAAGACGATCACAGTAAGCCAGTAGGCGTGTACATCTGAAGCAATTCTGATAAATACACAGGAAAAAGACTATAAAGAGCCTTAAATGCTAACAGTAATGTTTTTTAACGGAATGCAGTAAGACACCAGGAATAGGTGTGACATGGTCTTATAATTCAGGTGCAAAGGTTTCTTTAAGATACCAGAAAAGATGTAATTGCAATATTCATGTGAGATGCGCATCACAAAAGCAATGACCGATATCACCTAGCAATAAAGGAGATATCCATAATATCCATAATAACAACAACCCTCCTACCTGCAGGGGAACACGGCAACGTATAGCCATCAGCATTGAGAGTAAAATCAGTCACTGTTAAAAGAGAAGAGTTGGAAGCAACAATTAGACATGGTTGATTACCGTACACAGGAACGATTGCTCCCCCCTCCCCACTCCCCCGCTGCCCAGCATTCACATTGTTTTTTGTACTCCGTTCTCAGGTACGCTTGCATATTTACACCCTCCGATACAGCAGGTGGCAGGATGCACCTACTCGGTTAGTGAGCCGCCGTTAAACACGAGAGAAGAAGATAACAAGGAAGTTAACGTTCACTTTAAGCGTGATACGTATAATTGATATTTCAGGAAAAAAATGTCAAGAGCAATGCTCTTTTGTGCCTTCCTAATGTATCAGTTATGGCTGTGTAGGTCAGAGGATGAGATTGACACAGAGATTTCTGCAGATGACATCGCATCTAAACAGTGATCTACTTCCGTTCTCGAGACCACCTTGGGGGTCAAGTGTTCTCAGAAACAATCCAGAGTGCTAATGTGAAAAAAAAAAAAAAAAACACTCTTATTGTAGCATTTTGTTCAAGGTGATCGCTGGTCTTTCATTCACCAACATCACAGAAGGAGGCCATCAGCTTAACAAAATAAATTTAAAAAAAAAACATAAATATTTCCCTTTTTCAAAGGTATGTAATAAACTGGAGTGGTCCAAGGACAGAGCCTTGGAGTACTCACTGTTTAATGCTGGAGCTCACAGACCTACAGCTACTAATCTGGACAAACTGCCTGCTACTGTATGTATGAGACAGGAAACAAATCACTGATATATTGTTAATCCCAATGCTAGAGACATTCTAATAGCATCGAACGGGATATTGTGTCAAGAGCTGCACCAAGGTCCAAAATAATAATGATGGAAAGCGAGCCTGTGTCTAGCATACAAAGAAGATTTTTACCAAGGCCGTCTCAGTGCTGTGACTCAACCGAAACCTAGATTGAAATGTCTTGAAAAGCTCCTTATTTTCAAGGAATATCTGAATAGAAATTGGCCAAATTGCTAGGAACAGAGCCAGGTTTTGTTTTTAACATAAGTCTAATCATGGCTGTTTTCAGCGAGGCAGGAACTGTGCCAGGAACAAGAGCTGATAATCGATGCTATTAGTGGCAGGCATGCCTTAAGAAAGCTTGTAGGAAGTGGTTTAAGCTGACAGGCAGAAAAGATTGACCTAATAATAATAGAAGAGATTTGATCCTCTGTCGAAAGATCACAATTATGAAAGCCGTTTATAAACACCCCGGCATGTGGTTATATAGAAGAAGCCAGCTGCCTGTGAGTGTAAAAAAGTGTTCACCTGAAAGACGGCTACAAATACAGTCTTGTTCCTGTAGTAAACAGAGTCCTACAGTATAGCGCTGCCTCTCTCCACACCGGTGATGTGAGTAAAGTATAAAGTTCTGCCAGAAGAGCCAGAGCTTTTTAAACTGAAGTACATCATCAGCATACAGCTTTTTATATATACTGTACAGTACAGTGAGACCAGTTTTTACCAAATTGCTCAAAAATGCCGCTTTAAACTGGCATAGCTCAGAAGGACCCTAAGGGGCAGTGTGTACAAAACAAGACTGAGCATGACTTCATAGGCGCTAAATCATCCAGCCCAGAGGAAAGGCACCAACTGTAAGGCACAACCTTATCTGTCGTTGATCCAGTGGGAGCAGAGTGTAACGTACTGTAGTGTATAGCAATGCACTTCTTCTTTTTTCCCTTGACAAATCCTACAGTACATTCTACACCATACAGTAAGTGCACATAAGAATTCAGTCTCTTCTGTGATTGGTTAGATCTTTATTGTGAGTAAAACTGCAATCCATTTAAAGCCAGTAAGGCTATTTAATGTTGTATCCTTAGCGATGTTTAGCTAATATTGTACAACAAGTATGTATTAAATAGTAAATCTTAGCGCCAGCGCTGCTCTAAAACATGTTTATGCATCACCATTAGTTATTTTTAGGATTGTCATTAATATCGAGGACGATTTGATTACTGTTGCGTCTTGAGTACTGTAGCAATTCAAGAACAAGTCACTTGGCCAGGATAGGCCTGATCAAGATGACCTCCTGAAGTTCGAGGTGGCTTAAGTGGCTTTGAACGTGGCATGGTTGTTGGTGCCAGATGGGCTGGTCAGTTTATTTCCAATCTACTGGGATTTTTCACACACGACCGTCTCTACAGTTTACTGAGAATGGTCTGAAAAAGAGAAAATTCCCAGTGAGGGCAGTTCTCAGAGTGAAAATGCCTTGTTGATGCCACAGGCCAGATTGGAATAACCAGACTGGTTCGAGCTGATAGAAAAGCAACAGTAAATCAAATAGCATCATGTTAAAACTGATGTATGCTGAAGAGCATCTCTGAACACATAACATGTCAAAGCCTGAAGCAGATGTGCTCCAGCAGCAGAAGACCGTACCGTTAGCTTAGAACAGGAAACCAAGGCTACAATTCACATGGGCTAATCTACATTAACCAAGAGAAGACTGGAAAAACGTCACCTGTTCTGATGAGTCTTAATTTCTGCTGTGACAATGAGATGGTCGGGTCAGAACTTGACATAAACAACATCAAAGCATGGATCCATCCTGCTGTGTATGAGTGGTTCAGGCTGGTTCTGGTTAGTGTAATGGTGTGGGTGAGATTTTCTTGGCACACTTTGGGTCCATTAGTACAAGTTGAGCATGGTTTAAATGCCACAGCCTACCGGAGTATTGTTCCTGACCGTGTCCATCACTTTATGGGCGCCGTGTCACAAAGCTAAAATCATCTCCCACTGGTTTCGTGAACATTAAACAGCGAGGTCACTGCACTCACATGGCCTCCACGGTCACCTGGTCTCACTCCAGTAGAGTGGCTTTGGGACCTCGTGGAGGTTTGGTAGAGTATCATCATGGACATGCAGCCGACAAATCTACCTTGTTGAGTCCATGCTATGAAGCTCCAACAAGGTGTACCTAATTAAGTGGCCACTGAGTGTGTATATATATATATATATATATATATATATATATATATATATATATATTTTTTTTTTTTTTTTTTTTATCCATGTTCCTTTAAGCTCTCCGGAGAAGCACAGGAGCATGTTTAGATAATGACTTGAAAAATATTTGAAGTGTCACGTTTTCGGGGGTGTTGCGCGGCATAAACGCAGGAGGATCCAGGTTTTTAACGGAAACGATGTTTATTTAAACACAATACAGGGAAACTCAACAAAACAAAGATACTTTAAATGAAACTGAAACAAAAACACGAATAGACGAAACAAAAGACACTAGGAAACAGGCAGATCATGACTAATATAAATGAACAGTTGCAAGACAAGAAACTAACTGAAACTAACCTATTTATAATAAAACTAATAACCAACTCGGTTCAGGTGAGCGCCCCCTGGTCACCTGACCGAGTTGCCACATGGGAACTGAAGTCTAAACAAAGGAACTACAAACGAAATTACAGGGCGCTTTGGCGCCCTCTAGGGGTTATCCCTGACATAACCCCCCCTCAAAGGGCGCAACTCCGGGGCGCCACAGGAGGTCCAGGGCATCCCCCCCAGGGTCCAATGTCCGCCCCTCTCACCCATAGGCTGGCACCCATGTCCTGTGGGCCAGGTGGCTTCATGCCCCCGTTGAAGCAGGGCGGCGGAGACGGAGGAAGCTCGCCGTCCTCTTTGACGCTGGGCGGCGAAGGCAGTGGGTGCTCGCCGTTCTCGGTGACGCAGGGCGGCAGAGGATGAGGAGGCTCGCTGTCCTCGGCGGCGCATGACAGCGGCGGCGGAGAAAGAGGATGGAGCTCGTGCTCCTCGGCGGCGCATGAAGGCGGCGGCGGAGGAAGAGGATGGAGCTCGTGCTCCTCGGCGGCGCATGAAGGCGGCGGCGGAGGAAGAGGATGGAGCTCGTGCTCCTCGGCGGCGCATGAAGGCGGCGGCGGAGGAAGAGGATGGAGCTCGTGCTCCTCGGCGGCGCATGAAGGCGGCGGCGGAGGAAGAGGATGGAGCTCGTGCTCCTCGGCGGCGCATGAGGGCGGCGGCGGAGGAAGAGGATGGAGCTCGTGCTCCTCGGCGGCGCATGAAGGCGGCGGCGGAGGAAGAGGATGGAGCTCGTGCTCCTCGGCGGCGCATGAAGGCGGCGGCGGAGGAAGAGGAAGCTCGCTGTCCTCAGCGGCGCATGAAGGCGGCGGCGGAGGAAGAGGAAGGAGCTCGTGCTCCTCGGCGGCGCATGAAGGCGGCGGCGGAGGAAGAGGAAGGAGCTCGTGCTCCTCGGCGGCGCATGAAGGCGGCGGCGGAGGAAGAGGAAGGAGCTCGTGCTCCTCGGCGGCGCGTGAAGGCGGCGGCGGAGGAAGAGGAAGGAGCTCGTGCTCCTCGACGGTGCGGGAAGGCGGCGGCGGAGGAAGAGGAAGGAGCTCGTGCTCCTCGGCGGCGCATGAAGGCGGCGGCGGAGGAAGAGGAAGCTCGCGATCCTCAGCGGCGCATGAAGGCGGCGGCGGAGGAAGAGGAAGCTCGAAGTCCTCAGCGGCGCATGAAGGCGGCGGCGGAGGAAGAGGAAGCTCGCTGTCCTCAACGGCGCATGAAGGCGGCGGAGGAAGAGGAAGCTCGAAGTCCTCAACGGCGCATGAAGGCGGCGGCGGAGGAAGAGGAAGCTCGCTGTCCTCAACGGCGCATGAAGGCGGCGGCGGAGGAAGAGGAAGCTCGCGATCCTCAGCGGCGCACGAAGGCGGCGGCGGAGGAAGAGGATGGAGCTCGTGATCCTCAGCGGCGCTGTGCAGCGACGGAAGCTCGCCGTCCTCGAAGGCACTGTGCAGCGACGGAAGCTCGCCGTCCTCGAAGGCACTGTGCAGCGACGGAAGCTCGCCGTCCTCGAAGGCACTGTGCAGCGACGGAAGCTCGCCGTCCTCGAAGGCACTGTGCAGCGACGGAAGCTCGCCGTCCTCGAAGGCACTGTGCAGCGACGGTAGCTCGCCGTCCTCGAAGGCACAGTGCAGCGACGGTAGCTCGCCGTCCTCGAAGGCACAGTGCAGCGACGGTAGCTCGCCGTCCTCGAAGGCACAGTGCAGCGACGGTAGCTCGCCGTCCTCGAAGGCACAGTGCAGCGACGGAAGCTCGCCGTCCTCGAAGGCACAGTGCAGCGACGGTAGCTCGCCGTCCTCGAAGGCACAGTGCAGCGGCAGCAGCTCGCTGTGCTCAGCGGCGCGGTGCAGCTGTGCTAGCAGCCCTTGGAGCCTGGCCACCTGCTCCCGCAGGTCACGAATGCGCTCTTCGTTTCTCAGAGCGCATCGCCGAAAGCTGCTCCAATAACTCTGGGAGGCTGCTCCCAGCTGCACGTCCCGCTCACACTCCGCTCTTTTCCCGTTACGCCGTTTGGTTCCCCGGCTACCTTCCACGCCGGCTCCCCAAACTCCAAACATCGTTGCCCCCCCCAAAAAGAATCTCCCCGGGGAAGGGCTCCTCTGCTATGCCTCTTTTTTAGGTCTTGCAATCTGTCACGTTTTCGGGGGTGTTGCGCGGCATAAACGCAGGAGGATCCAGGTTTTTAACGGAAACGATGTTTATTTAAACACAATACAGGGAAACTCAACAAAACAAAGATACTTTAAATGAAACTGAAACAAAAACACGAATAGACGAAACAAAAGACACTAGGAAACAGGCAGATCATGACTAATATAAATGAACAGTTGCAAGACAAGAAACTAACTGAAACTAACCTATTTATAATAAAACTAATAACCAACTCGGTTCAGGTGAGCGCCCCCTGGTCACCTGACCGAGTTGCCACATGGGAACTGAAGTCTAAACAAAGGAACTACAAACGAAATTACAGGGCGCTTTGGCGCCCTCTAGGGGTTATCCCTGACATGAAGTTCCAAGTACAATGGATTACAGCACACACTCACACACACACTCATACAAAAGATCCTTAGACAGTATAACATGATACACAACATTATTATTCAGCACATTTTTGCACTCATTTATTTACTTTTCTCATTAACTGTGTGGTGTAAAAAGCAATGAAGCTAGAAATGGTATTTCTAGCCAGTATGTGGCTATTGATTGAACTGCATTCCTTGCTACAGAAATAAAACAACCTAAAAACATCAACGTTCAGAAACGGTTCTGGGT
Source organism: Clarias fuscus (assembly GCA_030347435.1). Lineage (NCBI taxonomy): Eukaryota > Metazoa > Chordata > Actinopteri > Siluriformes > Clariidae > Clarias > Clarias fuscus. The sequence continues at coordinate 31,741,896 of CM059208.1, read as the reverse complement.
TTAACTACTGATTTATTTATTTATTTTTTTAATTCCTGGAAGTTTTAAGTCCTGTACAGTAGACCAGTTATGCATCAGTGAGCTACCTGGATCTTAAATATTGCGCGACTCTGTACTGTATACGGACTCATGCAGGATTTCTGAACAGAGTTTGTGCCGAATGCAAACGTTGCGGTTACAAGCTGAGGGCGAAACAGAAACCGGCCCAGACAAATCCTTACTACTTTCTGTTCAGTGATTTCTTCTTTGATAACTTCAACTGAACTGCAGTTCGATTTAGTGTTATTTTATTTTTATACCTTCACAGCGCGGCTCCTGAATCTGTTACTCGAGCAATACAGACCTCGACATGAACTGAGATTTAGGATACGACCCAGGAGAGCACTTTGTATTCGAGTGTAATCTTAAACAATAGTTCCACCACATCAACAATCACCATCCATGAACCCATGATGCTGGTGTTTCCTGCACCTGCTCAGTTAGCATCTGTTTGTGTTATTCCAGAAAATGTTTAAAGCGACAGTTTATGCTGTTATTGGGGAAAAAACAAAAAGAATTTGTGCCATTTAAAGTCAAGCTCACATCCGTCATGCAAACATCTACAGTAGGTCATAAATGGCTTTAAAAGAAATTCAGGCAAATTCAGTAAATTACAGTCATTTGGGAAATGCACGAAGCTGAAAAACACTACAGTACAAAAAAACACAAACAACGTTCAACAATATAATCGCAAGAGTGCGGCGACACCATGAAAGCCAAACTTGACACAAAAGAAAATTCTGGGAATTGAGAACAGTGTTAAGAAGGCAGTAATCAAGTTTGTAGTGGGAAAAACACACACGCACACACACACACACACACACACACACACACACACATACACACACGCAGCTAGGGTATTTGTATTAAGAGCAAAATGTGTTTCAATCTGCAGAATTTCAATGGCAAATAACTGGTACTGTTTTTTTATTTTTTCATGGATTTTTGTTTCATTGTTCTATTATAAGAAATAAAAAATAAATTATGCATGTTGAATCTGATTTATGTACTGTAAATACAGCACTCTGTTGAACATAGTAACAAACTGCTTTAAATATGCTGAAGCTCCTAAAGCTTAAAATTCAGAGAATTTTAGCCATTATTTTTTTTTTATATATATATAAACATATATCGGGTTCAGGATTGTGCAGTATTAAGTGACGTGTCCTTTTAATCAGCACAAAATAGGTAATATGAGGAACTGAATTTTATTTCATTCACACAGGCAAAGAAATAGCACAGATACACATGATCAGGTGTTTTTATGCTTGTTTTCGGTTGTTTCTGTGACCAAATAATAATAATAATAATAATAATAATATGCTCATTTTGAGAGTCCTACATTTTTGCACCGCCACTATATTATTCCATATGTTGCAGTAAAATTTACACATTATAAAAATAATGATAACGTTCATTCTACCTGACACATATCAAAAAATCCAAATACACAGTTTGAAGTCTGAAGCCTCCCAATTAACACACACCGGCAAGGTGTCCACACCACTACAGTTTCCAGGGTTAATTTATAATCTACATCACTTATTTCTGACCGAGTAATCTGATTGTACAGGAGGCGTACTAAGAGTGGCAATATAGAGTAGAGTATAACAGTACTGGGACGTTTAACTATATATATCACTCGGCGTCTCAGGTGTTCTACAAACCCACATTCACACCCAGTCACTGAAGCAACAACGCACATGTAATAACATCATCTCGTCTTAAACAGCACGTCGTCTCTGCAGTAATCACTTCTAAGTCCTTCTGAATCGCCTCTGAACCGTCCGCATCGTTCTGTTCACGGCTAACGCTTAGCTACAAAGCTAACTAGCGTCTAACACAAGGCTGAATCCCAAATCCCTCTCTAACCCCTAACAAATTATTGTACACCCTACATAGTGCACTATCTTTGTGTGTGTGTGTGTGTGTGTGTGTGTGTGTGTGTGTCCACATTCAGTCTCCCTGCCACTGTTAAAAAAAATGTTAATGATTTAATAAATATCTTGTAGAAGTTCTCTACTAAGAGAAACACATCATCATGTGAACACCATGTGGGTCGTTTCTGCCTGTATGATAATAGACAAGCGAGAAAATCCAACATCGATCTAAAATATAACATAATACACCTGTGATTACCAGAACACCACAGCAACAGGGAGCTGTTTTTATTTTTAGCCACACTTGTTCCGCTGTTCAATACACGCTCTGATTTAATGGCTGGTGTAGCTGGTAAAGTGAATAAGTATTTTAAAGAACATGTGAAGCCTGCGCTCAAAGCAATTACGGCGAATGTCATCAATCAGCTATCTTTAGAAATCAGCAAACTGCATGTCTAATTTAATAAGGTGAGGAATAAAGAATCGCAATGTGCATTTTATAAGTATCATAATCACTGACATGATGTCGTGATGAAGCGGAGGCGTTCTTACATCTGACTTTCCATGTTGCACAATGTCACAGATATGCAAGAACAACATAATTTTAAGGTTAATTTCTTTTCAGATCTGTCCTTAAGCCTAGAAGTGATGATCCCAAAGAAATCTTTCATCTCCAAACAGATCGGGTGGTTGTTCAGTCTAAGTGCAGATGGTTCCAGAGACACAGACCTATGAATCTTTATAAGAAATATCCCCTTTTCTGGAATTGAAAGAAATATAGTTCAGTTTAAAGAAGAGAAGAAGTAGAAATGTAAATGGAGGACTCGGTTCACTACTTGATTCATATTCTATCTGGGATATCTCTACTTTTACTCAAGTACAAAATGTGTGTACAGTACTTTGCCTACCACAGCTTGTCATGTTACAGAGAAAACACAGCGTGCAAACTCATTGGTCCTGAACAATTCAGAAGTCTTTACAAATGTGTTACAAAAACTTACCATGATTATACTGACTATACACTCACCTAAAGGATTATTAGGAACACCTGTTCAATTTCTCATTAATGCAATTATCTAATCAACCAATCACATGGCAGTTGCTTCAATGCATTTAGGGGTGTGGTCCTGGTCAAGACAATCTCCTGAACTCCAAACTGAATGTCAGAATGGGAAAGAAAGGTGATTTAAGCAATTTTGAGCGTAGCATGGTTGTTCGTGCCAGACGGGCCGGTCTGAGTATTTCACAATCTGCTCAGTTACTGGGATTTTCACGCACAACCATTTCTAGGGTTTACAAAGAATGGTGTGAAAAGGGAAAAACATCCAGTATGCAGCAGTCCTGTGGGCGAAAATGCCTTGTTGATGCTAGAGATCAGAGGAGAATGGGCCGACTGATTCGAGCAACTTTGACTGAAATAACCACTCGTTACAACCGAGGTATGCAGCAAAGCATTTGTGAAGCCACAACACGCACAACCTTGAGGCGGATGGGCTACAACAGCAGAAGACCGCACCGGGTACCACTCATCTCCACTACAAATAGGAAAAAGAGGCTACAATTTGCACGAGCTCACCAAAATTGGACAGAAAAATGTTGCCTGGTCTGATGAGTCTCGATTTCTGTTGAGACATTCAAATGGTAGAGTCAGAATTTGGCGTAAACAAAATGAGAACATGGATCCATCATGCCTTGTTACCACTGTGCAGGCTGGTGGTGGTGGTGTAATGGTGTGGGGGATCTTTTCTTGGCACACTTTAGACCCCTTAGTGCCAATTGGGCATCATTTAAATGCCATGGCCTTTTCCCACAAAATGCCGCAATTTGTCTCGCGCCCAACCGCGAAATCTCACAAGTAACATTCAGGAGTTTAAATAAATGTGTTGTGCTTCACTGAATAACCACCAGATGGCGCATGTAAGGACTTTATCTAAAAGACAGACCAAGTACAAAAAAGAATTGTGACTAATTAGTTAGCCGAAAACAATATTGTTTCCAATGCTGAAGCAAACATGAATTTTATTTTGTTTTACAATAGATCTTTCGTGATGAATGTGTGTATATGTGCATCATATTATGTTCATAATGATGAAATGAGACGCCCTAAATAGTGCTTTAAAATTCACAATAAGTTTCTTAAATAGTTTTTTTGTAAAAAAAAAACACACGGCTTGTACTTTCACTTTACAAATCAGCGTTTTGATCAAAAGGCTGATAAATGCGCGCGATTTAACGTTAAAAATGCAAACATACTGTCCCAGAAAGTCATCACGTATTGCAATACTGCAGAGCAAACATGCTACACCTGATCATAAATAAAAAGGAATATTTAAGGATATAGGCAAAATGTATTTCACTTAAAGATTACAGATTAAAACAAGGAAAAAAGACATGCTAAGCTTCAGTTCATTGTGAGGGTCTTTACAAAAATCTGAGTATATTCGGTAAATGTATGAATTAAAGTCAAAGTATCAAATCCAACTATGAAGTCTGATTTAATTGATACCATTAAACATTTTGTTTGTTTCTATTTATGTTTATGTTTTGCTGGCGAAATACATTTTAGTCAGAGACGTCTGCTCGGTCTCGGTTAATTCATTTTAAACCCTCAATTCTGCCAAATCCCCCATCAGCGAAACCGGTTTCATAACTTCACACCTATTGTGAATGAAAGGTGAGAAGAGAGATTACAGTAACTGGGGGTCTGCATGTGTTCACCTCGGAGCGTGCTGTCACGTTGCATTCAGCGAGAAGACTAAAACAAAAACAAAACCATGTTTGCTTCAGCATTGGAGACAATATTGTTTTAGGCCAACTTTATTAAAGATTATACACTTTTGTATTCTTTGTTTTACTTTGTATTTTTGCATACGCGTGTGCATCTTTAAATTTGAACAGAAAATAATAATGGGCTGGTAGACACGTTATTTTTCATATAACTTAAACGGCTGAATGAAGGTAAATATACACAATAATTTAATAATTGCGTTTGCTTTACATTTGAGCACTCATGTGTAAATAGCTGTTTCAATGTCTATACTACCATATCATATATGTGTGTCTAATACTGTTTTATTCATATTTTACATTACATGCAGTTTGTAATTTACTTGCAATTATAGTTTAAAAATATGACCTACGTGTCTAAGCATATTTAACTACTTCTTCCGTGAAAGAGAAATTTGGTCTGACTTTTAGATAAAGTCCTTATTTGATATAATTTTATTATTTAATTAATTATCTTGTTATAAATATGATTCTTATTCTCGTCAAATATAGTCCTTCAGAGCAAGCATTGTGTCACCTTTATTTCACGTTATCAATCTAGGTGCGCTGTTGGCAAATATTGTGGGGGGGGGGGGACGGTAGATAAATAAGATAACAAGACAGCGTGGACGTCTTTGTCTAACTTTTATTTCCCCAGCAAAACATAAAATAGATTTTTTTTAAATAAAAATGTTTAATGATAGCAATTAAATCAGACTTCATAGTTGGATTTGATACTTTTTGATTTTGATCCTTTTCTTTTTATTTACTGTATGGACAGTTGGACAGTTTCTCTGGGGAATAAACAAACCTGGTAGATTGTCCTGAAAGTCTTCAGCAGTGATGAACTGGCCATCTGGAGCACCGTGAAACATTCACTGAAATGCAATTCTTACACACAGAAAAAAATAAAGTACACTATGTTATATTATATTATGACTTGAATGAATCGGCTCTCATCGGTGCGCGCGGTCGTGTTGGAAAAGTCAGCGTTTATCTAGCGAGTAGCCTAGTGGACAAACGTGGACAAAATTGTTGGTACCCTTTGGTCAATTAAAGAAAAACTCACAATGGTCACATAAATAATCTGACAAAAGTAATAATTTTAAAAAATTATATGAATGTTAACCAATGAAAGTCAGACATTGTTTTTCAACCATGCTTCAACAGAATTATTTAAAAAAAAAATAAACTCATGGAACAGGCCTGGACAAAAATAATGGTACCCCTAGAAAATACTGAAAATAATGTGACCAGAGGGACATGTTAATTCAAGGTGTGTCCACTAATTAGCATCACAGGTGTCTACAATTTTGTAATCAGTCAGTGGGCCTATATATAGGGCTCCAGGTAGTCACTGTGTTGTTTGGTGACATGGTATGTACCACACTCAACATGGACCAGAGGAAGCGAAGGAAAGAGTTGTCTCAGGAGATTCAAAAGAAAATTATAGACAAGCATGTTAAAGGTAAAGACTATAAGACCATTTCCAAGCAGCTAGATGTTCCTGTGACTACAGTTGCACATATTATTTAGAAATTTAAGATCCATAGGACTGTAGCCAACCTCCCTGGACGTGGCCGCAGGAGGAAAATTGATGACAAATCAAAGAGACGGATAATGCGAATGGTAACAAAAGAGCCCAGAAAGACTTCTAAAGAGATTCAAGGTGAACTTCATCCTCAAGGAACATCAGTGTCAGATCGCACCATCCGTCGTTGTTTGAGCCAAAGTGGACTACATGGGAGACGACCAAGGAGGACACCATTGTTGAAAACAAATCATAAAAAAGCCAGACTGGAATATGCCAAACTACTGTACATGTTGACAAGCCACAAAGCTTCTGGGAGAATGTTCTATGGACAGATGAGACAAAAATGGAACTTTTTGCCAAGGCACATCAGCTCTATGTTCACAGACGGAAAAATGAAGCATATCAAGGAAAGAACACTGTCCCTACTGTGAAACATGGAGGAGGCTCTGTTATGTTCTGGGGCTGCTTTGCTGCATCTGGCACAGGGTGTCTTGAATCTGTGCAGGGTACAATGAAATCTCAAGACTATCAAGGGATTCTAGAGAGAAATGTGCTGGCCAGTGTCAGAAAGCTGGGTCTCAGTCGCAGGTTATGGGTCTTGCAACAGGACAATGACCCAAAACACAGCTAAAAACACCCACGAATGGCTAAGAGGAAAACATTGGACTATTCTAAAGTGGCCTTCTATGAGTCCTGACCTCAATCCTATTGAGCATCTTTGGAAGGAGCTGAAACATGCTGTCTGGAAAAGGCACCCTTCAAACTGGAAACAACTGGAGCAGCTTGCTCATGAGGAGTGGGCCAAAATACCTGCAGAGAGGTGCAGAAGTCTCATTGACAGTTACAGGAATCGTTTGATTGCAGTGATTGCCTCAAAAGGTTGTGCAACAAACTATTAAGTTGTCCAGGCCTGTTCCATGAGTTCATTTTTTTTTTATAATTCCGTTGAAGCATGGTTGAAAAGCAATGTCTGTCTTTCATTGGTTAACATTCATAGAATTCTTATTTATTATTACTTTTGTCATATTAAAGTTATTTCTGTGACCATTGTGAGTTTTTCTTTCATTGACCGAAGGGTACCAACAATTTTGTTGGTTAGTATGTCTGCATTTTTTATCGATAAATCACACACGTTTATCAGCATTTTGATAAAAATGCTGCCTTTTTGTAAAGTGAAAGTGCGAGTCACGGGTTTAAACACGCCGATTTTAAATTAATTTTAAAGCGCGATTTATGCATCTTATTTCATTATTTTGAACATACTGTATTTTATGAAGTACACTCGAGCGGGCGGTACAGCTCTGATTAGACTATGTAGGAAATAGGCTCAACATCCCGGAGCCCAAACCTCATTTAAATAAATAAAAAAAATTAACAAATATTGTAAGTAAACAACAGTAGCACAAGTTTGGAAAAAAAAATATTTTCGACTAAAAAAATAATTAAGCATCTATTTTAGGTGTGTCAGCTGGCACTGTTCTTATATTGCTCTTGGTCAGGGTAAATTTCCATGTACTGTAAAACATCATGGTCCATCTGTATGAATAAACCGAGATGCGTGTTTCTTAGCCCCACCCCCGTGAAAAGGGCGAATTCAGAGAAAGGCTCCGTCGCGAGAGGTTTTGTCCGGACCACTGAGCTTCTACGGATTCTAAAATTGACATTGTTACTGTTTTTTAATTCCTGCATTGGAAGAGTCTGAGAATTTATTTACATTTAACCTGTGTTGTATTGTTTTTAATCACTCTATACACAACCTATGATTTCACCTATGCTATTTTACAAATGGAATATGTTTTATGTTACACTCTAAAAACTGCTGTGTTTAATGTTAAAGTTCTGGGTTATTTTATCTATTTAATGTTATGTAGTAGATTGCCTGTTAGAAATGAAATTAATCCACTGTTTTAACCACTGCAGAGATAGTTAATCAGCGGTAGTCTTCAGAAGTGCAATTACAATAATAATAAGAATAATAACAAGAATACATTCACAGCACTACTACTACTACTACTAATAATAATAATAATCATAGTGAATGGAGAAAGCGCAGTCAAAGAAGAATCATCATTGCAGGAGAGAAGAAAATGAAGAATGAATACATATCAGTATTTACAGTTTGAGCTCGACACGTTTATGAGCTCCGTCGCTTGCTCTCCTTAGATGTTTTCTTTGGATGTTTCAGGACCTTCTTAACCTTTTACCCAAAGGGTAAAAGTCTTTCTTTTACCCAAGCAGTGTTATTTTATTTGATAAACTTTAGTTTTTTTCTCCATCATTTCCATCTTGGTAGCTTCAGAAACACAGAGTTCCATCTAATCAATAGGCAATAAATGACTTTAAACCTTATTAGGTTGCATAAACTTAATCTAGCTTATATAACTGTGAGTAATAAAACAAGTAATAAACCTTATGTTAGCCACAAGGTCACAATCATTTACTCTGGGCTTAAAGACATGACCTCAGCTGAAAGAATGACTGAGTATAGTACTGTAGGTAATAAAGCTCATAGAAATGTGTGTGTGTGTGTGTGTGTACCACTCCTACAAAAGAGGAACAGGAATAAATGTTTCTGCACCATTCTTGTCACGCCTACACGGACCTTTCCTCTGTGTGAAGAAGAAAAAGTGACTTAGCATAAAGTACACAGGATCTCTGGTGGTTGGTGAAACAACTTTGTGGTGACATATTTAGAGCACTGAATGTGACACGACTGCAACAAGGAAATACACACACACACACACACATATATATAAAATACCCAATGTTGAGATTGGGAACTGGGACAACGGGCTCTGCGGAAAAAAGGAAGGATCACTCTGGAGATACTCGTATACTAAAGAAATAAATATCTCATTGTCGCTTTGGCAAGACCTATTTCCTTCTAAATACACGTTTCTCTCCTTCGTGGCGGCGTTAGAATCCCAACATCATCCCTCTCCAACACAAAACATGCTCACGAGTCTTTCATCTTCCAGGAGCACATTGTGGAGCTCCATGTCCCAGATAGCAAAATAGGCCAAATGCTTTCTTTTACACACCAAGTATCGACTGAAAATGCAAAACCTTCTATTTCACACTGTTTGTCGTACTAACCGTGCGAGGAATAAACCAATCTGAGGGAGAAATATCAAGCAGCGTCACTGGTACTTGTTAAATAGTTTTACATTTAACTAGCATCAGTACGCGTCATTGACGGGAAAAGAGTTTGTAGAAAGAGTTAAAAGGTTAAAACTAATAATAATCTGCTGATCTTTAATGTAATGAGTGATATTATTATTATTATTATTATTATTATTATTATTATTATTTCAGGTTGAAGTCCACATACATGTCTGTGTGTCTTTCTGTACAGCAGAACTCTCTGTCTAACTTATTAATACACAGAAATCACATTCTGTAAGGTTGAGTATCTGACGCCTTGTTTACACTAAGTTGTACTTCTCTGGTGGTCAGACAAATACACTCCCTGTTCGGTAATCGGAGAGTGAATCACAGATGAGAAATGGAAAAATAGATCAGATAAAGATGAAGTTTTGTCTTAAAACGACTCCAGCGTGTTAAAATTCACTTATACCACTTCAGCGCTGTTATTTCAGCCAAAGTGAAAATATGAACTAGTCCTAGTAAAAATATTCACTTTATCTTTTCTAATTAATATCTATTGGTGCAGGTGTTTGTTTACATTGAGACAGTAGTGCATTAGTAGCTTATTTTAAAGTAGATTATTAAATCCCACACATAACTGTTCATAACATCACTTTTACTCAACATTTAGATTTTAGCACATCACACCGGGCTCTCAGTTCTCCTATTTTACATGCCCTCACTTCGGACTGCTGCCCACCGTTTTAAAACCCGTTTGTCTTATATATTCTGAAACATATGAGGCAAACTGGTTTTAAAATTCTCACAGGAAGAATAAACATACATTGATTGTTCATCAATGAAACATCATCTTTGAAAGTTCAGTTTTCATACTTTCATCCTACTTAGTTTTTTGAAGAAAGCTGATGCTACAGTAGGTGCATTACCGTTGTTTCTGTGTCTTCTGCATACTCCGTTTATACACAGTGAACTATCATTTTGATTGGCTCCTTTGAGTGACGCGTATAGCTACGCCCACTTTAAGGAAAGAACTATTATATTCGTTGAAAAAAAAAAAGCTGGATTCTGTGACGTAATCTGGCACATAACTGTTCATAACCTCAAGTCTGCTCAACATTCCAATACTGAAGGACTGGAAACGTTTCATTAAATTCTGTCCAGCCAGTTTTGCATGATGCTGTGACAGAATCTGGCTGGACAGACAAAGAGACAGACAGACAGACAGACAGAAATGTTTCTGAGACTGGTTTCTGGTCTTCCAATGTATGAAACATAAAGATATCATTAAAAGAGCGAGTTTTAACCAATGTATGGACAAAAACGTTGTTATTTATATACTGTAGATACTGTAAGACCTTCACTGAAATTCCTCCTGTACCATAGATATTCTCCAACATGTACATATTTGTAATTTACTAAAGCTCGACCAGCGCTACTCATCCATTTATAACTACACATATTGACCTTGAAATGAGTTAGTTCATGTTCTTGCTCTACTACATTATAATATCTAGAAACAGTTGTTCCCTCACTGGCACTTATTTATTCTTTCCGTTAAATGTAAAAATCGTTTAGAAAAAAAGTGTTATTGAGACTGGAGACTCCATCCTTAAAAGGTCCCATATTTTACAGTTTCTTAACAACTTTCTTGAACGCAGGTCTCTGAGTTTCCTCAAAGTGTCCATGTCCATGTGTGTGTGTGTGTGTAATTCCCCAGTTGATATACTCCTCAGATAATGCATATCATCATATCATACCTTAAACTTCTTTGCTTCACTCCTTCTCCAGAAGCACCATTTCAGTATTTTATGTAAATCAGTTACTGCTGAGCCACACCCCTCCAGGAAACGACTGAGCTGAGCAATAACCCAGGGGAGGGGCTGTTCTTATACAAGGTTACTTTGGGGGAAAAAATCAAATTGCGTTTTTTAAACTCCGACTAATACAAAAAAAAAAAAAAAAGAATTTCTTTCTCATATTTCGTGGTTGTTGTTATACAATGAATGACTAAACATGACTAATCAATGAAGTTTGTATAATAGATGTCCTTTAAACATTAGACACCTGTAAACCCTGTGAGTGATCTGTCTGTAGGCCGGTCAGAAATGAGCCTCGTCTCAGCTTATTCCTCCAGACAATAAGTGATGAGTAGCCTCAGGTTTTTCTTGGAATGAAGTTGAGTTTTACGTCGAAATAAATACACTTTATTTCGCCGCCATCGTCTCGGCAGTCAGACAGAGCGGAGAGCTTTACGTCGTTTGATCTTTACTGAAATGAATATCGATTTTTGGATGATTGTGCAGCAGGTTGAGTGCAGAGTACAGACCGTTTCCACATTTCCAGTGATCTCTGCTCTCTGATTTAATGCAGGTAGTGAACACTGTAACGGGGGTGGAATATAAACATGTCCGGACACAGAGATGTTTTTATACCCCCCCCCCCCGAAAAAAGTAATTACTATATTTATTACAATTTATTCCTACAATTATTGATGTACAGTACTGGGCAAATCTCCTCAACATAAATAAACTAAAATAATAATAAACAAAATGAAAAAAAAAAACTAGAAGTCCTTTTAATATGCAATTCTTTCTTTCTTTCTTTTTTTTTTTTACTTAATCACATGGCTAGTATTATAATGCCTGAGCTAGCAGGTATTATAATGAGACAGCAGACAATCAGCTCCGAGCTGGAGACAGTACTGTACACTCTACATACAGTAAGTAATAATTAGGAGTAGCTGATATACTGTATGCAGGCTTACTGTATCATTAGGCATCATATTGTGTTATTTATGGTATATACCATCATCGTTCCGGAAGCGGGCTTGTATTCCAAAAACACTCGTAATCGTAATTTTCCCATAAGAAATAATGAAAACTCAAATTATTCGTTTCCTCATTTCCCCTTTCGTCTGTTCCAACCGCTCAGCATCAGCAGTATACTAATCATCGGTCTGATCATCGTCTGTCATCATCATCATCTGCACCTGTTTCTCGCTGGTTCATGCCTTAAGTTTGATGATTTTTTTATGCTTGAATGCTTCATAGGTCACTGTGTGGCTTAACGAACAAAAAACATTCCTCTGAAGGAACTGGACTGAAAATAACAAGAGACAAAAAAGTCCTTCAGGAAGCCATGAGAACTATTCCTCAAGACGCCATTAAAGATACAAGAAAGACTCTTTGGAAGCAAATTATTAAGAACTGGGGGTGGAGGGTTGTCAAGACTTTTGCATGGTTTGTTGATGAAGTTTCCAGAATGCCTTATGCTTATTTATGAAGCAACTTAAAAGGTGCAATAGTAAAAGTAATGCTTGTTACTGTTTGCTGTTAACTTGGTCATATTTGGAGTTTCCTCCAAATTTCACCCAATACACCTTCATACTGATTAGTTTTATTTGTGGATTTTGGTTTTCCGTCGAGCTGCAGCTCCTCATCACATTCCAGCCGTAATGGTTAACCTCAATGCCAAGAATTGCCAAAAACGCAGACGTAGATTATGCTCATTCAGAAGAAGGTACAGCCGCGCCCTCATCCAGTCCGGTGCAGGCGTTGCCGATCCGTCTTTCTTTTCAGAGACGTCAGGATTGTAAAGCAGCACATTACACTCCCTGCCTCAGCAAAATCCCACTCTGACTCTAATGAGGAAAAACTTCACAGGAGATTTCACATGCTCAGAGGCGGCCAGATATCGGAAAATTAGCACCCCCACCCTCGCCACAGAAGAGGAGGCGGCTTCTTGGAGGTGAGCCAGATCGTTTCTGCAATATGGCATGAAGACCGAGTGAGACGCTGGAGAGAAGAAAAGCTCGTAAACACGAAAAGAGCTCGGGAAGATGATCTGAAGTTGTTGCGTTTTTTTTGCTCGTCAGTGAGTTAATGGAGCGGCAGCGGCAGATCAGTGTGTGTCGGAGTTGCAAAAAGTGTACTCCAACTTTCACTTTCTAAGAAGCCCATGTTCATTAATCACTAGAATTGTGTTCGGAGTTTATTTTTATTCTTTCTAGAAACTCTTATAATGCTTCAGAAGATCTAATAATGTGCTACGTTATCAGTTACATTACTGTAGACTGCTGGTGCTGCACAGCCTCTGTCAATAGCTATCAATGATGACCTGTTAATATCCATATGGCCACTGGAATATCAATCAATAATTAATTATTATCAAGGCAACATATTACCACTGATCGATCTAAATAAAATCTGACGCTTTTAACCTAGGCAAGTCATTTGACATCGGTTATCTACAAATAGACCAATAATAATAATTTAAAAAAGTATACATGTTTCCTATACAGTATAATACTGTATATAGAAAATCATATTTAGAAATATATAGATATATAGAAATATATAATAAAATGTAAAGCTTGGATACAAAATAGTGATGGGAAGTTTGGAAGTTTCTAAACTCCATCTACTTATAAATCCTTGTAATTGGGTGTCTGTGATCACAGTGGACCACAAACCAAACTCATGCAAGTCACTGCAGCGACTGCACCCCGACCCCGAGTAACCACAGGCTGGTTTGACCGAATGACAGACAAAACAATTAATACTGTAGTTGAGTTGCTTAACAGTCACAGCCCTTTCAACTGAAAGAAAGAAGACAAGCCCTGCAGCTTTACTCTGGTCTAACAACATTATCAGCTCCTCAGGTCGTTCCCAGCTGTACCACATCTACCTGTGGAGGGATCCCATGCCAACATGCTGGGGGGCAATCCAGCAATTTTGTAAGATAATAGCAAATTCCACTTCCTACTGATCACACCATGTACCAACTACAGAAACACATCGCGCAATCACGCCACCCTGTCGCCCCAGGCACGGCACACCAGAACCCTGTGGAACGCTGGCTGCTCGGGCACCGACTGGGTGATGTGCTTGGAACGATCAAACACTAATCTAATTTGATCATTTTAGACAGCAAGAAAATAGAATAAAGTCCTACTATATATATATATATATATATATATATATATATATATATATATATATATATATATATATATATATATATATATATACATATATGGCCAAAATGGAAAGTGTGAAATATATTAACCAAAAAAAAAAAGTATTTGATTAAAAAGAGGAAACAGCAAGCTCAGAGCATCAGAACAACATCAAAAGAGCAGAGCAGCAGATGGGAGGCCTGTGGTTCTGCTCGTCCCTACATCCCCACATGCAGGATGATCCTAGGAGGTACATGATCTTCTGCTCAACTGGAAAACCACAAACGCTTACCATTTGCTCAGTAGAGGAGTCTCAGAACGACATCCCTGAAGACCTTCACTGGAACTTTACAACACCACAAGGTTGAAGGAGAAGCATGAACCACCACTGTACTTGCAAGGGCTTTTAAAAATCTGCATGGCATTTGCAGAAAATCATCATTCATAACCCGTGCCTTTAAAGTTGGTATTTGATTGAAATGGAAAAAAGTGGGGAAAAAATAGGCAAATTTTGGTTACCTGCCAAGAAAAGCCCCGATTAGTGAAATTCATGCACAAGGCTTCTTAATATTCATGCCGAGTCCGTGTATGTGCCTCCACCTGACGGAATAATGAATCCCGCTTCGCCTACTGTAGTACTACTGGAGAAAATACAAACCCTGCCTGTATTGAATTTTTTTTATTCCTGTATTATTATAAGGTTGCATTAGCATATTAAGGTTAGCAAATGCAGCTGAAAACAAACACGACGCTTAACAAGCTGTTTCCCGCCTCACACTTACAGAATCCCAAAAAGGATCGCTTTTAATTTTCTCAAAACCGGAATTTTAATCATCTACTGCCTACTCATGATTAAGATCCAGCTCCATTAATCTCAGGGCTAATCTTCCGCTAAGCCCACAGAGACAGTCGAGGCACGTGACGGCAGATTTTTGGAATTCACCTACAGAAAAGTCACATGAACTTCACAAGAGGGTTGATTTTTGGGGGCTCTTTACATATTATTCATCAGACACTTTTCATTGACAGTCCTTGGGGTTTTATTTGGGGGCCAAGCACTGAATATGCACCGACACCTTAAAGGGAATTGGGATGTTTTTTTTTTTTTTACAATTATTTATATTAATATATTTATTTTATGATATTTTTCACATGAGAGAATGTTTTTTACAGAATGTTTACAGTATTTACTCTGCAATGCCATGTCATAGAAATGCAACTTTTTTCACTTAAGTTTATTTATTTATTTATTGTTATGAGATTATTATTATTACTACTATTATAATAGTAGTAAAAAGTTTTTTACATAAATTTATGTAGTTTTCTTATTTTATTTATTTATTCCTGTTTTTTTTATTGTAGCTAATTTATCTTTTTAATTTATTTTGTACGATCCAGTATGTATTTTGTTCTACTGTACATAATTAAAGATGCCCTATTGTGCAAAATTAACTTTTTAGTAATGTTAAGACATTTAGATGTTTCACCAGTGTGGTAAAACTGCGCTTATTGTCCATTTATTTTTGTGTTGTCCAGGTCTTAAATAAGAGAATTAGATTTCTACCCCTCCCTAACGTGACCTCATAAAAGAAGAGCCCCTCCCCCGGTGTGGCTCAGCAGTAGCTCATTTACATAAACACTGTAATGGTGCGTTTGAAGGAATTTTGATTGTGTAAAGCTGCTTTGCGACAATTTGTGTCAATTGTTAAAAGTGCTATAGAAATAAAATTGTATTGAATTTAATTGAATTTAATATATACCTAACTTGTTAAAGAAATATTAGTAGTAAAATATGGGACCTTTAATGTTTATTTGTACAATGGTGCATGTATGTATGGACCAATTCCTTTGATCTAAGGATTTGAAATACATTTTTCCTAGCGGAGATCATGTTGTACTCTGAACCTTTGTGTATCTGTTGAAAAAAAATCTCTTTAGACTACAAATGTAATCCAGTCATCACCAGCTTTGGATCACACAATCATAAGACCTAACGCATGATGTTTCATCCAAACAAATCAGATGGCCATCAAAGTCATCAAACATGAAATGATGGATATCTCATGCAACTCTTACACGCGTCGACTCCTAACTTTTAATAAATCCTATATTTAGTAATTATGGACCGGTTGATCACGTATCGATCGCAATGTCACGTGTGTCATTTCAGGGCAACTGCACTTTCCCATGTGTTTTATGATCACATGACCTTAATTCCACGCAGGTCTGAAGGGTCTTGTGCACGGAGCTGATGATACATGACGCCTGTCTGATGCCTGTCACTGGTATCTAAACCTGAACGATCGGACAAAGCAGTCTATTTTTCTCCTTATTGGACTCTTTCTCTTTCGGGAGTGCGCTCACATCTCGCCTTCTCCCAGCAGTTATAATGAGACGCTCCTGTCACAGCAGAACATTTGATCCAGCTTTGAGAAAGAGCCAGCTCTGGCCATGGTCCAATTAAAAGCTTTAAGGTGGAGAGAGAAGTGTGACTGAGATCTCATCTCCACTCTGACACCTCAGGCTCCAGTGACCTTGGACAGAGATAGCATGGATTTCGAGTCGTGTTTGTCACCCGCTGTCTGAAGCTTCCACAAAAAATGTGGGATTTTTTCGAGCTTTTCGTTTTCTTTCTGTTCTCTTCCTAATGTATCATTTCTTTTCATCGTTCCCTTTCTCACCCTATAGCTTCATTTCCTGCCTTCTTCTTTCATATCTAACCCAACCCTTTCTTTTCCCATAATTCCCGCACTTTATATACTTTCCTAAGCTTTTTATTCCCTTACTTTCCTCACTCCAGCTTGCCTTTCTAATTTTCCTTTCCCTGCCACTGATTTCCTAAACATTCCAACACTATTCTTGTCTCTCCTCCCCATTATCGCCATCCTTCCCTTTGCCTTCCCTACTGTAGCTATTCTTATTTTATTTTATTTTTTTCATGTTATCATTTGCATCCTTTGTTCTTTCCCTTACAGGTAAATTTCTTTCTTTTCTGTTTCTTTCCTTTTTCTCTTTGATTTATTCATTTTTCTGTTCCATCCATTCACATTTCTTCCCTTCCTTTTATGTTCCTCATTTCCTTCTTTCCTTTTCTTTTAACGACCAAGTTTTCATTTCTTCTTTTCTTTCTGGACTATTCTCTTTCCTATCACTTCTTCATTCATTTTCCTTCATTTAATTTTATTCTGTTTTCTTTCCTTTAATTTTATTTTCTAATCTTTTATAGAAAATAAAAATATTTTCCCTTTCAATTCCTTTCAGTTTTCCTCACTTCCTTTTCTGTTCCTTTTCTTTCTTTTGTGTTTCTTTTCCTTTCTTTCCTTTAATTTCCTTTATGTTTTCTTCCTTTCCTTTCCTTACTTAGAATTTTATTTTCCTTGAACATAATGTAAAGAAAAGTCCCATGACACCCAAATTATTACAGTGTCGCCATACGACTTTCAATCTTATGAACCAAAATTTTGGCTGGATTTTGTACCCCATGAGAAGCATGTGATCAAGTGATCAAGCCGGCTGTGCGTATTTCTGGTTCTGCGCACTTCTGTCAGGGGAACAGGACGGACACAATTGCAGATTGCGGATTATGGGATGCCAGGCAGCGGAGAGCACGTTCCAAATCCTGGTTAGCCCGCTCAGACTGCCCATTGGTCTGGGGATGGAATCCAGATGACAGACTCATTGAGGCCCCGATCTGTCTGCAAAATTCCTTCCAAAACCGAGAAACAAACTGTGGGCCCCTATCGGAGACCACGTCAACCGGAAGACCATGAATCCGGAATACTTGGTCAACCACCACCTGAGCCGTCTCCTTGGCAGAGGGGAGCTTGGGGAGAGGGATGAAGTGGGCAGCTTTGGAGAAGCGATCCACTACCGTGAGAATGACGGTGTTGCCCCTCGACTTGGGGAGGCCAGTGACAAAATCAAGAGCCAGATGTGACCACGGGCGGGCGGGGATGGGTAATGGCTGAAGCAGACCAACAGGAGGCGAAGATGAACTCTTGTTCTGGGCGCCAACTGAGCAAGGTGCCACGAACTGCCTGACATCTCTGGCCATGGAGGGCCACCAAAATCGCTGACGGATGGAGACCAGCAACCTCCGAACTCCTGGGTGACAAACTAGCCTGGATGAGTGACCCCACTGGATGACTTTGGAGCGCAATCTCAAGGGAACATACAACTTGCCCGCTGGAACCCCTCTGGGTATTCGGCACTTCCGCAGGGCCTCCTGAACCTCCCTCTCGACATCCCACAAGAGGGCGGCCCCCACAACGCCTTTGGGCAGGATGGTGTCAATAGAAGCCTCCCTCTCGAGGGTCTCAAACAGGCGAGAAAGGGAGTCCGGCTTTGTGTTTTTAGACCCAGGCCTGTAGGAGAGAGTAAAATTAAAACGGCTGAAGAAAAGGGACCAGCGGGCCTGTCTAGAATTTAGTCTCTTGGCCGAATTGATGTACTCTAAATTTTTGTGGTTACCTATGTCGTAGTTCCGTTCAGTGGGGCTCAGGCGGTGGGAAAAGAAGGCACAAGGATGCACCTTACCATCCCGAAGAGAGCGTTGTGACAGGACCACGCCCACTCCAACATCGGAAGCATCCACCTCAACAATAAACTGTTCTTCAGGGTCTGGAGTAGACAAGACAGGAGCAGAGACAAACCGGGACTTTAATTTATCAAAGGCTTCCTGGGCCTCATTACCCTATCTAAACAGTACCTTTGTAGAGGTGAGCACCGTGAAGGGTGCAGCCAGCTGACTGAAGTTCCGGATGAAGCGCCGATAAAAGTTGGTGGACCCCAAGAACCGCTGCAGAGCCTTCCAAGAGTCAGGGGTTAGCCACTCAGCTACCGCCCTTATTTTAGCAGGGTCGGCTCTGATCTCACCCGCCGAAATCACAAACCCCAAGAACGAAACCGACCTTGCATGGAAGACGCACTTCTCCGCTTTCACGAATAGTTGGTTCTCCAAAAGCCGTTGCAACACCTGGCGGACATGCCGAGTGTGTACCTGCAAAGAGGGAGAAAATATCAGGATGTCATCTAGGTACACAAAGACAAATTGATTTACCATGTCTCTCAGCACATCATTGACCAGGGCCTGGAAGACAGCAGGGGCATTGGTCAGACCAAACGGAAGGACCCGGTATTCAAAGTGTCCCGTGGGCGTGTTGAAAGCTGTCTTCCACTCATCTCCCTCCCGAATGCGGATTAGATGGTAGGCGTTGCGCAGGTCAAGCTTGGAGAAGACCTTGGCTCCCTGCAAGAGTTCGAAAGCTGAAGACATAAGTGGGAGGGGTACCTGTTCTTAACCATAATGTCATTCAACCCACAATAATCAATGCAAGGACGCAGGGAACCATCCCTCTTCTTGACAAAGAAGAACCCCGCACCCGCAGGAGAGGAGGAGGGACGGATGAGGCCGGCTTTGAGGGACTCACTGATATATGTGTCCATGGCCTCTCTTTCTGGACCTGAAAGGGAATATAAATGACCCTTGGGCGGAGAAGTGCCTGGGAGGAGCTCGATAGCACAGTCGTAAGGGCGGTGAGGAGGCAAGGACATGGCCCGGGACTTGCTGAACACCAGACGCAGGTCGTGGTACTCTGCCGGAACCCCAGACAGAACAGCAACCTCCACCTGCAACACAGGAGAAACAGAACCAGAAAAAGGGTCACGACCAAGACAAGAAGCAAGACAATTTTGGCTCCAAAACAAAACAGAATTTCCAGACGAATCAACATGAGGGCCATGTTGTACCAACCAGGGGTGCCCCAAAACTACAGGAGCACTAGGAGAGTCTAGAAGGTACAACGTGGTTTCCTCACGGTGATTGCCTGAGACCACTAGGCTAACCTTGGGTGTCTGATAAGAGATGGTAGTAATTAAGGTCCCACTTAGGGATCGGGCAGGGATAGACTCAGGCAAAGGTATGGCTGGAATACCCAACCGTGCGGCCATTGAGCTGTCCATGAAATTACCCTCAGCCCCTGAATCGATCAAGGCCGAGCACGACACTGAAGTCTTCCCATACTGGACCAATACAGGCAAAAGGGTGCGAGAGGAGGGGGATTGTGAAAAAGGAATAGTGCTCACCAGGGCCCCCTGCTTCACTGATGAGCTTTGGCTTTTTGCTGGGCAGGCTGCTGCAAAGCGGCCTGGCTTCCCACAATAAAGGCACAGGCCCTTGGTCAGACGCAGTTGTTTCTCCTGGGGTGTGAGACAAAGGCGTCCCACCTGCATGGGTTCAGGTTCTGGCAGGTCAGCAGTCGCCATGGGAGAGTGGGAACCTTCCACTAGGGAAGCGGACCATCCGGCGCTGGTGCTGACGACAGAGACTAGCCTCGATGCAGAGTGCCAGATTGACGAGATCATCAAGGTCGTGTGGCAAGTCGTGAGTGGCCAGTTCGTCCTGTATGTCCTCCTCAAGGCCGGCCCGGAACATTGCCCCACAGGCAGCCTCATTCCAGTCACAGGAGGCTGCTAAGGTCTTGAACTGGATGGCAAACTCCGTGACTGAAGCGACGAAGCCGTGCGAGCTTGTCCGCTGCCTCCTGTCCTCTGACCGACCGGTCAAAAAGTCTCATCATCTCCTGCCGAAGATCGTTAAACGAGTCACAGCATGGGGACCTGGCCTCCCAGACGCCTTGCCCGTAATGAGAGTCAAGACAAATGCCACTCTTGTCTCTTCCGCCGCAAACGTGCATGGCTGGAGTGCGAACACTACTGAACATTGGGTCAGGAAGGCTCGACAGGAGCTGGGGTCCCCGTCATAGGGAGGTGGGTTGTTACAGCGGGGTTCATGCTCATGACGGAAGGAGAAGTGGGCCGAACCTGCTTGAGCACCCTCTCGCTGGAGTTCCTGGATGCGAGCAGTGAGGTCCGCCACTTGGTTGGCGAGGAACTCGACCTCTCGCGTCGTGCTGGTCAAACGGGTCTCATGCTGGCTTAGGAGCACCCCCTGCTGGGCCACTGCTGATCTGATGGGATCGAGACCTGCTGCATCCATGTTGGTCAGATCGTTCTGTCAGGGGAACAGGACGGACACAATTGCAGGTCTCCTTCAGGGTATTATTTATTTATTTGTTTCTCCAAGCGATGCCTTGACTCAGGCAAAAAGACAAAAACAAAAGACAAAAACAGAAAAACTGAACTACTCTCTTGAAGTAAAAACACAGGAGTGCCAATGTCCCAGGAAACAAAAACCACTCAGAAGAGGGAAAAGGCCTTGATTAAAAACCCCAAAACAAGAAAACAAAAACCACTCCGAAGAAGAAAAAGAGGCTTGACTAGGAGACGTGGCTGTAGTTCCTTCGGCGGCCAGCAGGGTGCGATAGGGCCGAATTCTGCTGAACTGCACGGCCGCGAAGAAGAGCGAGAGCAAGCTGGCCTCGGGACGGGAAACTGCAAAGCAGCGCAAACTAAGAAGAACAGGACCCAGCCTGGATGAAAGAAGGGGCAAAAACACAGAGAGGGGGAGAAGGTGAAAAAACAAACAAACCGACGGATAATGACTTGGAGCCAAAAATAAGACACAGCATATACTGGACTAGACAGGACACGAAACAAGCAAGCAGTGGGTGACATGGAACAACGATCTGACACAGGACAACAGACACGAGGGAATAAATAGGGTGAATGATTACAACAAAAACGAGGGGAACAGGTGAGTGAAATCATCTTGATAGAATAATAATGAGGAAGTGGGAGGGGTGGTGGTGATGTCACAGAGACACAGGCAAATGGCAGAGGATCTAAACAAAGGCCATATGCTTGAATAGCCATGTAAACACAGGATACAAGTGGGGAAAACATAAAACATAGAGATCAGACCAGGAGTTTGACAACTTCTGGTTGCCGGTAAAAAAAAAAAAACAACTCTCAATATATCAAACCCAAATGTGTATTACACAAAACAACAATGGAGCGCTGGCATCCCGGCTTCTCTTTAAACACGGTCACCTGACCTCTTTGTGTCAACGGGATTCCCCTGGTGATTTGGAGAGAACGTCTCATCAGAGTAAAAATGTGGAACCAAAACAACCAATGGGAACAGATCATAAAGTATACAACGCGAAATAAAACATTATCGGCAACTTTATAAAAAAACATTATGTGGGACAAGGACGGTGTCATGGGTCTAGCTGGTGGTGCTGGCTAGACCCGGCTGATGTTGTTGCCGTGGGCATGAAGGTAGGCATGAAGGCAAAGGGGTGGTGCAAACAGAAACAGTCCTTTTTTTAACAAACTCAAACATTGAAACAAACCAACAAAGGAACCAAAACAACAAACGTAAACTAAAACTAGGGCTCAGGAAAAACACAGGGAACGGCGCGCTAACACAGGGAACGGCGCGCTAACACAGGGACAAGAACTGACATGGGAACCAGGAGCTGACATGGGAACCAGGAGCTGACATGGGAACCAGGAGCTGACACAGGGAACCGACAGAGAGAACTGGGGATGAGGAAACATGGAGCTGAAGCTAACTAAGACACATAGGGGAACTAGAGATGAGACAGGGCTAGACAGGAGAGACACAGGACTAGAGACACAGGACAAGACTAGAGACAGGAGACTAGAGACAGGAGACTAGAGACAGGAGACTAGAGACAGGGGAATTGGGTTAATTGGGTTAGTAGCTACATGGAATGCTAGGGGCACTGGATGCTGACCTAACCAGGTTAGTATCTAAAGGGGTTAGTGGCTAACCTGGTTAGTACTGACCTAATGGTGGGGAACTGAACACAAAAGGCAAAGCACACATGAGGCTATTCCAAACTAGGGGCTAACCCTGCTAGCAATCAAGGCCTACTAGCGGCTAACCCTGCTAGCGGCTAGGCCCTCATGTGGCTACACAAAACTAAACAAAGAATTAAACCAGAAGACAGAACAGTACTTACACAGGAGGAGACCAGCCTAGCTAAACATGAAACAGGATAGCTCCATGAATCCACTAGAACAAGGAACATACAGAAAACACAACTAGAGCCCTCTTTAAACAAGGTAAAACAATATAACTAAAAGATAAACTTAAACAAACAAAAAGGAATGCCCACATGACGGTAGTTACAAAAAACAAACAAACAAACAAACAAACAAACAAACAAACAAACCTACAGACAAACAATGCTTGACCCAGTTTCCCAGAACAAACTGCTATTTATAGAAACTTTAATGAGGCACCTCAGTCCAGGTGAGCACTCATCACCTGACTGAGGTGCCTTCTGGGAAACTGAGTCAAGCAACAAGAACTACACCAGACAGACAGACATGAACAGTGACCTCTAGTGGAGGTTCCTAACAGACGGTAACAAGAAGAAAAGGGAGCCGCTTTCAGGTTGTTTTTTTAAAGCAGTCGGTGCCGAGAGGAATCATAAATTAAGGTTAAGTGAGGTTTAACGTCTATTTATTTCATATTTTACTTCATTTATATGTCTTTTATAAATGTTTTGATAGTTTTTATATGCAAAAATATGATTATAGTGTTGGAAATTGGTAATATTGGTAATATTTTGGGGCGGCTGGAACGGATTATCTGCATTTACATTATATCCTATGGGACAATGCGCATCGTAATATGAAATTTCACCTTAAAAACTTGCCTTCAGAACGGATTAAACTTGTGTGCTGAGATACTGCTGTATTTTTATTATTATTATTTGTATTATTATTATTATTATTATTATTATTATTTTCATCTAATGTATAGTTTCTGTTAAATCTAATTTCTCTGATTGTTTTTGTTTTAATTATCTTTACATAATCTCAGGTATAATGAGTTCATTATAAAAGCGTTCCTCCTGTATGAACATCATCGTCTCGTGCATGCGGCTCTGTTTGGAACTCGACTGACATCACAGTCCTCAGAATCTGCGGTTCTCACTCAGAACACTCGGAACACCACACAGGAGCCTGAATTGGTTTTGGCTGGAGCGAGTCCGTCGTCCTACCGCTGCGCTCCCGAGATTTTATAATTTTATTGATTTATTTGTTTGCATGTTGTATCCTCGAGCTGAAAGTTTTTTTTTTTCACTATTATTAACATCATCATACAAATAATTATAGACAGAAGCTGTTCTGCTCTGAGATGCTTCATAATTACGGGTCTTTATCTTTTAGCGCGATGCCGTTAGAATTCTGCGTGCGGTGCGTTATTCCATTGAGGTGCGTACAGTAATTACCCCTGTGGGCCAAGTTCACATACTTAAGATAAAATATCTCAGGAGACTGGATGAGATGAATTGATATTAAAGCATAAGAGTTCAATTGAGAATGAAGAATCGGTTTACGAAGCGATCTAAAGCAGAAAAACTAGCGTGTACCATGTACGAGACCATGTGTGAGTTCAAACAAAGCCAACCTTCGTATCTTTCCAGGAGTCTCGGAGTGTAACGGGTTCTGATGTGACGATCTATCTTCTAATCAGAGCTGCCAACTCTCACACATGGAGCGTGAGACTCATGCAGTCACTCGTCTTCACACGCTCTCACACAGAGCCTCCACTTTCTCACACTTTCACAGTCAAAACACTTCCCTGTGGAAGACGCGAGCAAAAGCACCCAGCTCCAACCTCGCTCGGACGAATCAGCTTTTTATTCTGAACTGCGATTCTTCACATACACACATATTTGTGTAATCCGGTTGAAATAAAACCACATTTGAAGCTGTGTGAGACATCGACAGAGCACAAAAGAAGCGAGAATAATAATCAGAGCGGTCATAATAGTGCTGAACAGGTCAACAATCTAATAAAATAAATCAACATTCAAATGCACTTACGTACAAGCTGGAGCCGGAGCCCTTAAAGCTCAGAGCAATTTAGACATTATTTGTTCTGCTGTTTTTTTTTCTTTCTTTTTAATAAACATATACAGGACTCAGGATTGTGCGGTGTAGAGTGATATCCTTTGTTTTCAGCACAAAATAGGTGATATGATGAATGAATTATACGTAGTTCATTTTAACTGACTATACAAACATGACTGAGCAAAAAATAAAGAAATAAGGGTCACACAGGCAAAGCAATAGCACAGATACACATGATCGCATGTTTTTATATAATAATAATAATAATAATAATAATAATAATAATAATAATAATATGCTAATTTTGAAAGTTCTACATTTTTGCAACGTCATGAACTTTTGCGTTCTACCTGACAGATGTAAAAACCCAAATACACAGTTTGATGTCTGAAGCTTCTCCATTAACACACACCTGCAAGGCTTCCATATTTTCTTTTAATTGTCATGACCTATACAGTACAGTATGCTGTGTTGCCAGAACAGACCTTTGTTTATACAAATGTCAGTATTTACAGTAACATTAAAATATTTGCATCAGGTTTAATCATGTAGCAATTTTTATATTCATAAGAAAACTCAAATGCTAATAAATGTGTGTGTGTGTGTGTGTGTGTGTGTGTGTGTGTGTGAGAGAGAGAGAGAGAGAGAGAGAGAGAGAGAGATTGACTGGCGCAGGGAGGAGGTACTGATACTGTACAGGTCAGTGATTTCAGGAATGGATGCACTTTGATCTCTCATAAGTTCATGTTAATTAAAAAACAGAATGGATTTGGTTTAGTTTATAGTTCAACTAATTAATTGTGCAGATAGATTCTTGTGTTGACTTTGTATTTTTTTTGTTTGTTTGTTTATTGTTGTTATTTACAGCAAGCATAAAATATCATAAGCGTGTGTGCTGATTTTCTGGCAATCAAACCTGCACCTCCAGGGTTCCGGATTTGAAACTGCTATTCGGATGCATCATTTATAGAACCAAAACATTATGATAATAAAAACAATGTATTGGCACCCTGTCCAGGGTCACCCTGACCCCGCCAAGTGCCCCAAGTCTCCTGGGAGAGGCTCCAGGCCCCCCGCAACCCTGTTTAGAGGATAAAGCGGTACAGAAAATGAGTCAGTTTAGGCTGATTGTTTTTATTATTTCTTCCATTAATACGGCATCCAAATCAGAATTTTTGCATGTTGGAAGTTGCATTTAATGAAATCGGTCTTCGTTTTCTACACTGTAAAACAATACTGAAGGTGTTATATAAAACACACAATCATCTCCTCTGAACAGTTGATATGGAGATGTATCTGCTACTTCTGCTCTGTAAAGCTTCATATCGGCTCTAATCTGAGGTGCTGGTTGTTAATTGGTGATTTCTGAGGCTGGTGACTCTAAATGAACTTCTCCTCTGCAGCAGAGCTAGGTTTTGGTCTCGCATTCCTGGGTCTTCATGAGAGACAGTTTCATCATGGAGCTTGATGGGGTTTACACACACACACAACACAATACTGTTCTTGTGAGAACTGATCCAGAACAGCCGACATTCATGTCTTAGAATAACAACTGACTGTTAGTGTTGTTGTTACTTAATTACCTAATGTAAAATGTGTTATTTCATAGTTAAAAAAAAAAAAGTATTGTTTTAAAATATAGAAAATTTATATACTTTGTTCTATTTTCTTTTAATCTTCCCTGCGTTTTTTCCCCCCCCCCCCCCGATTTTCTCCCCAATTTAGTCGTGTCCAATTCCTCCCCGTCACTAGGGGGCTCCCACATTAAGGCTACTACTACCACTCAGCCGGGAGGGCCGAAGACTATCACGTGTTTTCTCCGAACTACGTGACGCCAGCTTACCGCATCTTTTCGAACTGCTCGCTCGCGCACCGTTGGGGGCGGCGTAACACACTCGGAGGACAGCGCTATCCGCTCCCTCCGTTGCGCGAGCTCACAGACGCCCCTGACTGGCTGTAGAGCCGTGATTAATGTGGGAGCACTGTGTCTTTTTACCGTATGAATGTAAACAGTAGTAAATTGTTTTGTGTATGATTAAACTCAATGCAAATATTTATAATTTTCTTCGTTCTGTGTGTTCTGAAATTATTTAATTTCACTCTAGTTGGGGGGAAATGGGGTCGAATACCCAGAGATATGGGTTAATAAAGACTTTTTTTTTTTAGTTGTTCCAAATGCCTTCCGTTTTAAGAATGATGGAGGATTTTCTGCTCTTGAATACTTTCTATGGTCCAGAAAGATTATTGTACCCTTCCACAGATCTGTATCCTGACATAGTGTAATCTTGTTTCTGGGCTCTACAGATAATTCTCTTGACCTCATGGTTCTGTTTTCACTCTGACACGCATAATCTACTGTGAGACCTTATACAGACAGCTGTGTGCCTAATTATGTCCAATTAAACACAGCTGCACTCCAGTCAAGTCGTAGAAGCTTCTCGGGATGACTGATGAGAGCAGGACGCACCAGGGCGCTATTGCAAGAGTCATAACAAAGGGTCTGAATACTTATGGAAATGGGATATTTCGGTTTCATTTTTTTTTTTTTTTCATAAATTAACATAAAAAAACACCTGTTTTTACTTTGTCATTGTGGAGTGTTGTGGGCAGAATGATGAGAAAAAAAAATATTTGAATATATTTTAAGATAAGTATGAGACGACATAAAATGTGAAAAACTTAAAAGGGTCTGAAAAGTTTCCGTCGGCGATGTGGGTAGTTCGTGTAGGTGTTTGGGTCAGTATTTTAAACGCAGATATCAGTTGTACCATCCGAAATAAATACAATCAAATGAAAAAATGCTGAAACTTACATGCTGTAAAATATGCATAACCTGGTGGTTAGTGTTAGACAAAATGGCTGGGCATCAAATGTGTGTGTGTGTGTGAACCAATGCCTTTATTTTCAGGATCTCAGTCCAAGCTTTTCTGAAAAGTTGCCTCTAATGATGACTCGTTTCAGCCAAACTGAATAACGCACAAATCAATGTGAAAATGTTACACACTTAGCTTTGGACTACCGCAGCTTTGTTCTCAGATTTAGTCCAGCTTCTTTGCTGCTTCTTTCCAGACTTAATTGTTCTCTATATATCTCTATACATTTTTTAAAATTTAAGATCAAACTGAGATCCTGAGATAACTCTGAGTTCATAAAATGTTATCACAGGTATATGCGTTTCTTTCTTTTAGCACATAGCTACAGTAGCTAACACGCTTACTGTTTAGTTAGCTAAAAGCTCAAGTGTGGCGTGTGCAGGTGAGTAAATTGATTATTTTGTGATAGTTAACAGAATCTATTCAAAGTTTAATAAAGTGAAGTGTGAAGTGGCGGATCAGCAGGAGAAAAAAAATAAACGTTTTGTATGAGACATGACATTTAAACAATACAGAACACAAGTTACAAGGTGCTTCGATGTTCAAGTGTAAGGAATTTATTTCATCTCATTACGCTATTGTCTGACGTTAGCTCTCAGGTTTACGATCTGGAGCTTTTCCGTGCCCTGCACTGAACGCTAACTAATGAATTGAAGCGAACATACAGTGCATGCCAAATCTTACAGGGTTTTTGTTGTTGTTTTTTTCAATCCCCCTTCAGTATTTATGACCAGGCTGTTCTCACAGATTTGCTCGCAGCATTTCGACCGCCCACACTGCCTCTTTGACCAGCCGCTTCTTAGTGCGACCTTCCAAATGATTCCAGTGCTGCAAGCTGTTGCGCCGCGTCCGATGGGAGTCGATCGGTAATGCAGGTCTCGGGCCTGAGCAAATTTCATGACTGACACTGTTCCAATTGCTCAGGCTGTTTCTCCGAGGAAGTGGAAAAGCCTCACGCCTACTGCTGCTGCTCGCGCTGGTTCCTGTGTGAGTGTGCACGTCTGCGCGTTACGCTAAAAACAGCAGCTGGGCTTCTGACAAGACGTTCAGACCATGCTGCTTGGCAAAACAATCTCAACCTGTTAATGCTAATTGCTAATTGGACACACACACGCACACACACACACACATGCAGGAAAAAAAATGTCTACACTAATGTTATTTTATATTAAGGATGGAACGAAAATGTGGCAAAAAAAAAAAGAAATTCGTGGTTTTCTTGTTTTGTTTATTTGTATTTGGGAAAACACAAGCATTTAGCACACTGGTGTCATTTTTACATCAGCACTCACAGCTTTTTATTAATTTTCTGTTCACCTTGCCCCGTTCACACGTGATTATCACGACTAATCCGATTTCTCGACAACACCCAAAAAAAACACACACACATTCTCAATCTATTAATTCACCCGCCTCAGATGCTAGTCATATCGGTTACAACGTTTGCTAATTGACTTGAAGCTAACGGAATTAGTCCTTTTGAAATCATGTGACTCCCATGATGTCACTCACAACATTGTACAGCAGAAGCAGCATTAAACGACCTTTGGTGTATTTTTTATTAATAATTATGTTCAAAGTGTATTGCAGGGCCAAAAATAAACAAACAAACAAACAAACCCTGATGATCACCTGATGATCTACCGGACCACCTGATGCTTTGTTACACAGATAAAAGCGTAACCTACTGTAGTAATCCATAGCTTAAGTTCTGCTCATTATTTTCATATGCATTTTGTCATAGTGGACTTCGCAACTTACTCAAAAGAGAAACGAGCGTGTGAAAATAAATGAACAAGGTAATCGGGATATTAATTTGCAGAACCTTGCTGTGTTATCATAACGTAATTAGCTCAGACAATGTACAAATATGTGATTCCTCCTGGATTTGGCGGCGTTTGCTTGCATTAGCATTAGCTCATTCAATGCTTCTATTGCAAACGAGATGATACTACACTCTAAAAAATGCTGGGTTGTTTCTGTAAACACATTGTTGGGTTGTTCATGCTGGGTCAAAATTCTGGGTTATTTCGGGGACTTTAAACACACTGTTGGGTTGGGTAATGCTGGGTCAAATGAGATGTAGTGGGTCATTTACAAATGAACACCTGGTTGGGTTATTTTGACCCAACAACTGGTTTATCCTTTATTTCTCCAAACGACAGTCTGCAAAATGTTTGGAATATTACTGTTATTGTGTCACAAAGTGTAGTTTTAAGAGTAGTTTAAGCGAGAATGTATGTGTGTACAGCTCAAAACATCAATCGGTTATTAAAGATAGCTTCTATTTAAAAAATTGCCTGAACGATTTCGGAGATTTGAGCTCCAGGCAATCCTACGGTGCTTCGCGCTCATGTAGCCGCAAAACATAGCCTCATCTTGGCAGAAACTTCTGAAAACGACTGCTGGCTGCGGTATCTCTAAAGTGGTTAAAACAGCGGATTTTTTCATTTTATGTATTTCTAACAGGTAATCTTTGCTATAATAATATCGCGGCTGTGAGACGCATCCTGTGCGCTGCGTTCTATTTGCACTATACCCGGTGTCCTCAAACCCTCGAGTGTGCACTTCCAAGTCAAGTCCGCTCTTTGCGTTTTTGGAATTGAGACACGGCATGAGGAACTTTCTGGATTCTTCACTTCTGAGGCGAGCAGCACGCCACTTAATGTGTATTTTATGGTAAGTTTATATACATTTTACCTAAATTTTAAATGTTGTAGTTGTGGTAGGAGCTCATTTTCATGTTTATTCGCTTTTCCGCCTTTTTAGTCGCACATCGATATGGGGGTGAGAGAAGTTCATGTTTTAATATTCTGTGCCAACAGCCGGCTATAGTGTATTTTATGATAAAAGTGCGTTTTTAGCACACACAAATAAAAAAAAATTACTAAATGTAATCTTAAATGTAATTTTAGGTAAATTACTAATAATCTTCACTAAAGCTGTGTGTGTGGAAAGTCTCTTTGCATATTTTATAATGTTTAATAGGTGTCATAAGAAGCTATTGGGATATGTTTAATGTCAGTCTTAATATGTCTTCTGTTTCTGTCTGTTAAAAAAACTAAAAAAAAAACTGGTTGTGTTATTTTGACCCAGCAGTTGGTTCATTCTTTGGAGAACTTTCTGGATTCTTCACGTCTGACTGGATCATGCTCAGAGCATTCAGTATTTTATGGTAAGTTAATGTAAATTTTGACTTTTTTTAGTAACTTGTGGTAGGAGCAAGCATATTTTATTGTTTAAAATAAATGCTTTGATATTAATATTGTGTGGGATTAATATTGTTTTCCCATTCTGTTTTGTTATTCAAAAAATGAGAAAGCGTCATGGATAAGCCGTAGCCTTAAAACAAGCTTTTTCTTTATCCTTATGAAATGTTTATTATAAGTTGTAAATACACTATTAAATATCATATTCATCTAGTGTTTGTTGAGAATTTGAAAAGGGGTGAATGTTTTGTATTAAATCCAGATGGAGCGCCGTATCCTGTTATCCATGTTAAATAGTGAGGTAAATTATTCAAAAATATACACTAAATTCATGTTCACGTTATGTATTTTTGTGTATTGATAAGAGAAAAAATGTTTTGCATTAAATGCATATGTAGCTGTACGTCCTTAACAAAAATGCTCAATGTAAATGTTAGTTATATTGCAACACTAAGTGATGCTGTATAATCCATAGGTGGACCAACATGATGAGGATATCTGCAAAATAGGGAGATGATTGGAGCATTGTTCCATGTTTTGTTCCTTGGGGATGAGACAAGAGGGACCTGACAGACCTTTCCATTGTTGGAGGCAATGCTATTGATACAGACTTTTTGGTGAAGGTTTTTTTTTTTTTTTTTTTTGTCATTGATGTTAAGAAGTGTCTTCTCACCTGGGAGTTTCTCCAGCATACTGTAGATCAGATTGATGGACATGAGTACTCATCTCGTGTCATTAAATTTTTGAGGACAACAGTTTGTTCAGCCAACATTTAATCAATAATATTTAAAAACGTTTTATCATTTTTGTTTTTAATGTCATTTTTGAAGGAAATTAAATAGTAATAGTTAAATATTAAGATGGGAAATATTTGTGTCATGTGGGCATTATAAGATTTGTATTGAAAACTTCGATATAAAAAGTTTTTAAACATTGTATTAAATGCAATTCAAATCAGCCTTACAGGAGTCTCTTGTTTTTGTTTTACAGAGTGTTTATGTTACAGTACATTTATTTTATATTTAACAAATGGTCAGCTTAAGATTATATGGTTTTGTCTGACATTTTGGTAAAAATTATATTTATTTTTAATCAAATTTTCTTATTCTGTGACTATCTATTTACATTATGTGAAGTTGTGTACATTTTGTGTCTTTTTTGAAAATAAAAAAATCTAATGGAATGTGTCAACCCAGCAAGAGTGTCAATTTAACCCACTGGTTGGGTCAAATAAAATAACCCAGCACTTTACCAATTTAACACACTGGTTGGGTTAAATAAAATAACCCAACACTTTAACATTTAACCCAGCAAGAGTGTCAAGTTAACCCACTGGTTGGGCCAGATGAACAACCCAGAAATCTGGGTTAAATGGTACAACCCAGCACTTGGGTCAAAGCAACCCAGCGCGCGTTCTGTCCAATAGTGACCCAGCAGCTGGGTTATGGTTGGGTTGTTTTTTAACCCAGCAGTTTTTAGAGTGTATAAAACAATCGGTGCTTTATTGTTCATTAAACGACGTGCAGGAAATGATGACTGATAGTGACATTTCAAGCTTTCTGATTAATAGCTAACTCACTCGTCTAGGGTTAAATCCCAAATAGTGCTAAATGGAAAGCTAGTGCGCTAGGTAAGTCCCAAATAGTGTTAAATGGAAAGCTAGTGCGCTAGGTAAGGTGTAAAATCCCTTGTTCCACACACCAAATAGTGCCCTTGATCAGGGGTTAGAGAGGGATTTGGGATTCAGCCTTGTGTTAAAAGCTAGTTAGCTTTGTAGCTGCCATTCGCCGTGAACCGAATGACACGGCCGGTTCAGAATGACTGAGAAGTGATTACTGCAGAGACGGCGTAAAAAAAAACAAAGTGCTAGTTTTGTATGTGGGTTTAGGAACCGACATCCGGTAAGTAGCTCAGACTCCCTTTAGCAGTCTAGAAGTGGGCGGGACCATGGAGGACAGACATTGTGACGTTGTGTGCAAAAGGTCAAATTGTTTTGTTTTTTATTCTCAGTGTGTTCTGTCAGATCTGATGTTACTAAAGCCTGTTTCAAACAATGTAATGAAAACATGATGCTACAGTATGTTCCCTCACCTTGCATCCACAGGTGGAAAGTAACGCATTACATTTACTCGCGTTACTATAATTGAGTTTTTTTTTGTGTACTTCTACGTTTTAAAGTTGTTTTTAAAATCTGTAAATTTACTTTCACTTAAGTATGTTAGGAGTATTGTACATCGTTACATTTTAAATCATATTCGCTACTGAGGTAAAAAAAATATATGAATAAAAAATAATAAACATAATGCAATGTTGAAGGAAAAATATTGCACTTGGAAGCCACTGCACTGATTGATTGATGTGTGGGGAGAACAGACGCGTCAAACTCAGAAGAACGATGGAGACGGACCCCTGGCCATATTTAAGCGACCACTTTGATTTCAAGCGCAAGAAAGGCAACAGCTTTATTATGCAAGGGTGTTCCTTCAATTAAAAGCAACTAGTTTGAGATTTATAACCGCTTGTCTTTTTTTTAACTACATTAGAACACTCCCCCTGCCCCCCCCCCCCCCCCCGCATCCCACCCCTGCTGTTAAAAAAGTAACTTTGTAACTTTGTAAATTTTAATGAGCTACTTTTTACTTTTACTTGAGTAGATTTTTATAATGGTAACTTTACTTATACTTCAGTAAAATTTCACTGCAGTAACAGTACTTGTACTTGAGTACAAAAGTTTATTACTCTTTCCACCTCTGCTTGCATCATCTACAAACCTTGCACTCCTGGTTAACAAAACTCAGCACTTTACATTAAACCTACTGTATATACATTTACATGAAGGCATTCAGTAGACGCCCTTTTCTAGAGCAACTTACATTTTTATCTCTTTATACATCAGAGCAGTTGTGACCCGACTGTGGTGGGGTTTGAACCCAAGACCTTCTGATAACCACTCCAACGCTTTAACCACTGAGCTCTACCACTATATATAAATAGCTACAGACCAATAGTTATGCATTAGCTTAATGTGTTGTTGTTTTTGTTTTTCTTACAATAACAGCACGAACAAACCGTCATCTTTCTTCATCTAATCTGCCTTCAAATCCAAACCTGCTTAATCGAAAAGCCGCAAATCCCCACCCGAGTCCCGACAGGATCTTTTTAATTGCTGTTTTCCTAAACATCGCGGCGTAAATACCATGTTACCCGAGAGGATTCGAGCATTGAAGCAAGCCACGCCGCACACTGTGTTCGCTCTCCCGCCCCCTGATCCGGAGCTCATTTTCTGCAATCTGCACGTGTAAACTTTCACCACAGCACCGATACGGAGTCCCGCAGAGCCGAAATGGTCAAATAAACAATTCTCCATGAAGACAGCATCCGTTATTTCTCCACGGGTCACATCTGATTCACTAGGTCGCCTCATGCCTTGGGAATATTCAGCGTATCATAATGCGGGTCAGGAGTACGGAATACATTCAGGAAAAGATTAATAGTCGTCATTATTTCTCTGTTTTTTTTTTATGGTCTGTGTGATGGATGATTTGTTAATATATGGAGCTCAGCCTGCTGGCCTTTCATACTATATTTTCTTTATCACACAAATGTTCCAGATGTTTCTTTTCCGTCCTGTTAAAACATGTTACATGGAAACCCACGCAGAAGTCACGCTTCAGGTCGACAATCAGACACAGAATGTTAATGCTTCTCCTCACTGATGAGCTGCTTAATAAGAGACATTTCTTTGCAAGTCCTGATTGGCTGATTAATGAGCGCTTAAGATGGAGTAAGACACGAAAAGTCAGACAGAGTGCAGAAGTCAGAGAGTGAAGTGTGAAGAAAAAAAATGCAGAGATTAATTATATAATTGTAAGGCAGTCTGGGAAAACTTGTTGGGTGTTATTGAGACTTTTTACACAGTGAGATGTTTTTTTTTTTTTCTCACTTCCTGACACTGTTTCCATGGCAACAAGGTGTTAGCTTTGGGTTCTGATTGAATCCTAACTCCGCCCCTTTCTGTCATCGTTGGTTAATTTTTTTTTCCGATTGTTCTCACCTGCTTCTGGATAAGTTTGGACTGTAGATGTAAATTATTTCTTTAAAGCAGAGATTCCCAAAGCATCGCCCCATAGTGGGCGATAAAGGTACTGCAGGTGGGTGCAACAAGAACTAAAAAAAAAAAAAATATATATATATATATATATATATATATATATTGTTTTTTTTTTTTTTAATCCATGGGATTCAAGCTACATTATTTGGTCTTCTAAAACATAATTGCGGTCTTATAAAGCATCATGTGATGCTCTCCAGAAACAGACGGCACCTGTGACACCTCTGAGACGATCACAAATGAAGAACAAAGCTTCTGTATGTGAGATACACTATCAGTAGGTTTTTATTTCACTTACTATCTCTAAGGACTTATTTTTTCTATTGTGGTTTTTCCCTCCATTATTTCCATCTTTGCACTGTATGCTTTAAGAGACTTCATATTAGAGATCTTATGGACTGTGCAGGGGATGCAAACTTTGGCACGCTTGAACCATCACAAGGCTGACCTCATCATCTGTTGTCCTTCATGATGTCCTGCGCTTCCAGTAAGCGTGAGGCATGATGACATCATCACTCACTGTCAGCTATTTATTTATTTATTTAGCATCCAACTAAAAGGAAACAGTGAAGGAGAGTACGCGGATCACAGGAAGGGTCCAGTGTTTTGGAATCCATTAGCGATCAAATCAAACCCTTTTCTGTTTATTTTGAACTGGTAAAGATCATTTGGTTGTTCCGCTATACAGAGTGAAACCCTACAACAAAGAGGATCCATGTCAAAAAGGGTTCAGAAAGGAGATTAGCAGAAGAGTCTTGCACTGAAATCTTAAACACTATCACCACTGCCATGGGAACTGAACAACACTGATCAGTTATACCCCAGTGAACTGGTGACAGAATCATGGGAACTCTACACTCACCCATGCTCACAGGGACAAGAGGCCAGCCTGTCCGCACAGAAAAGCCAATGCAGCTGGTTAAAAGTCAATGCTGGTTACGATAGAAAGGCACCAGAACACCCAGTTCACAGGGGGCCCAGCAGGTCCACGTCCAAGGCCACCAACCCAACCTCCAAACTTCCCAGATCCCACTCCAATCAAGCACCATTGGATCCAAGCAGGCATAGAGCTGTCCTGGTGGCACAAGTGGAACCTACACAATACTGGGCATAACGTTTTGCATTATGATGTAAGGGCTGTTTGGTGTACTTGTTATTAAATGTAGAAGGTTTACAGATTCTTTGGTTGTTCTTCCATGGACACCATTCATAGATCTACAGTATATAGAACCCTACAGCAGTGTTTCCTCATCAGAGCGGGTTCAGAGTGGAACTAAGAAGCCTGATGAACCCTTTGAAGGATGTATGAACTCTTTGGTTGGAGCTCATAAAAGGTTCTTCATTTTGTAGAACCATGAAACAGTGCCTGAAAGTTAAAAAAAACAAAAAAAACATGATCCAAGGAAAAGTTCAAACAGAAGAAGTACACTGCACTGTATGTATGAACAAATATAATGTAGACCTGTTTATTTACGTTTACTTGGGTTGTTGCTCTCTGGAGACCCACAAATGTTCTATGGAGAGCACTAAGAACCCTCAATAAACCCTTATGGACCCCTGAAGAACCTTGCTTTTTTTTTTTTCGTCGAAGAGTGTGTACTTTATATAGATCGAGGACGTGTATTGTACAAACTCTTGTCTGTCTTTATGATGTCTAGTCCCAGTTTAGAGATTTAGCTGCTCATAATTGGAACTTGAAGGGTTCATTAAGACTGTGGAGTCTTTTTAAAGGCTTCTTTCTGGACCTCTGGGAATAATTTATATCTGAGAACATGTGTGTCATTACTGCACCAATGAACAGAACATAATGGAGAGAGAGAGAGAGAGAGAGAGAGAGAGACGGGGGTGTAACTGGATGATACGCAGAGCAAACAGATCCACTGGATGGAAAGCAGGCAGAGCTTCTCTCCCTATCTCTCTCTCTCTCTCCCTCTGGTTTTCTCTCCGTGTCTTATCGTATCGCTCTTATCGTCCTGCGAGTGTGATGCACAGAAACGGACACACGGACATAGTCGAAGACGTCGAGGAATCCCATGAGCCAGACGATCTCGTCTGAGTCCTGCTTGTCGTTTGCCCGAGGAGCTCTGACGAAAGGGAGAAAGTGAACAGGTAGGGCGCGTTCCTTTGCCTCTTATGCTCTCCCTGAAGCACAGTATCATTAATTTGATCCTCTATTATTTTTTTTTATTTATTCGTTTATTCGTTTATTTCTTTACTTAAATATGCAGGTTTTTTTTTGCATAAATGAACAGCTCCAGGGTTCTTGCTTCTCAGTTACGTACGTTGGACGTTGTGCACGTTCTCCATCTCCTCCTTGATGTTCATCTGTGTTCTCTGGTTTCTTCCCGCCTCCTAAAATACATGTAGGTCTCCTGTTGACCCTAAAGTGTGTGTGATGATGGTAGTTTTGATGGACTGGTATCTTTATCTCCTGATGTATTCAGCGCTCCTGGGATTTCAAATAGACCTGACCATGATGAATGAATGAATTAATGATTGCCAAATAAAATTTCAGCCCAGATGTCTGAGAGGCGGCTAATATAATGAGCTGTCACAACATCGCATCAAGCAGGAGCACAGGATTAACGCTAACGAACACCTAAATCTGTGCCGTGCCGTGTTGACTGTGGTGTTGACGGAGGTGTTGACTGGAGTAACATCAGCAAACAGGTTACAGGTTTCTGTGGACAGATGTGTCTTCACCAGCGCTTTCAGGTGATAATTGAGTTCATGAGATATTCAAGAAAGATGTGCAGAGAGTTTTTTGGGGGTTTTCTTTACTGTTAAGGAGTGTGTATACATGTGTATGTGTGTGTGTAAGAACGAAAATGTCGATCGCACGTGACGCCTCATTAGTCCGGAACTTTGTGAAACGGTTGCAACACGAGCCGCGTTGTCTGCCAGCAAGCCCTCTGCTGCTCGAGCATGAAGCGAATTTGTGTCGACGCTGAATCAGTGCCAGGCATCAGGCATCTGGCCTCGTCTCCGAGAGAAAGCCTTTCCAACAGGCGGGAAGCAGCTTACAGCGAGATCCCGGAGGTAGAACTGGAGCCAGAGCTGTTTATCGCTTTCCTGTGCACTGGAGGACGATCACGAGCTGAGAGAAAGCGCTCATCACAGGTTACTTGTTAGCTTTATTGCATCTTTGTGAATATGAATAAAATTTTAGCTTGAGTCTGAATCAGTGCTCATTCTGCTTTATGTTTCGCTGATTTCGTGTTTATTTCTGATCTGCTCCCGAGACGCGGAGGAACCGTGAACGAGTATGGAACAAGATGTTATGATGAGGAGAGTTTTGGGTTTAACCGGACAATCGGGGTCATCTGCAAGTGAAACGATCCTGATGACATTTGCATCTTATTAAGATTTCAAGCTGATATCTCACATAGTTCATATTAAACCCTAGAAACCCTAATGTTTTTGTTCATTTGATGTGCGTTCCTGGTAATGGGTTTCCTTAAATAAACAGATCTAACATTAATTTGTTCCCCACCTACTGTAGTAAGACTAAACTTCAAAGCAGTCTATGCATAATTTATCCATAATTATATTAATAAATATGATCATTCAGTCTTTGATATAAGCTCCGTCTTTGAACATGAATTGAGCAAAAAGGAGATAGATATCAATCAATTGAAAGTGTCATATTTATGTATTTAATATTGCCCTTGAATAGCACGCTATAGTTGATTCTTCACTCTATTTTTCACTCCAGATGCTTGTCTGAGAAAAATGTTCTTTCTTTCAAATTCAGAGTTGTTCATAACTGAGACACGCCTCTTTTTTACTCAAACTCTGCCTAGCGTGTGCATTTCACGATTAAAGATAAGTCGTAACTTTTTAACAGAGCATCTAGGCCGATTCCTAGTGTATGTCTGGCTGAGTTATACGGACAGCAGTACCAGCAACTACGTTCTCCGGGTGTACCAGTTCGACTAGACTGAGATGTTTTTGTTTATTTCTTTCTTTTCTCGACTGTACTTTAATGTCTGTTTGTATTATTTCCTTTTGTTTACATTCATTGTAAAATGTCCTTGAGCTCTGCAAAGGCGCTATATAAATAAAAATGATGATGATGATGATGATGATTATTATTATCATCATCATCATTATTATTATTATTCAATTTAGTTTGATTTAAATCAGATTAATTCACTATATTCCCAAAAGTACTTGAGTAACATCCAATTCTTAATCCATAGGGTTTAATATGATGTTGGCCCCGCCCCCTTTGCAGCTACAGTATAACAGCATCAGCTCTTCTGTGAAGGCTCTCCACAAGGTTTAGGAGTGTGTTTATGGGAATTTTTGACCCATGGGAATGTCAGACACTGATGTTGGATGAGAGGGTGTGGCTCACAGTCCCCGCTCTAATTCATCCCAAAGGAGTTCTATCGGGTTGAGGTCCTGACTCTGTGCGGGCCGCTCAGGTTCTTCCACACCAAACTTTACAAGATTTAGATACTTGTATTGGAGTTACGGATGGTTTGGTGACAGAAGGAAGCACGTTTATTAATTGAACCCTGACCACCAGGGACAGAATCAGGATAACCATGGACAGTAAGGGACAGAAACATGATGCTATCTGGACACACTGAAGTGTGTGCTACGTATACAAGTATACCTTAAATGTCACATATTATTCCACTTTTTAAAATGTCTAGTTCGAGTTAGTCTTGGACGATGTTGAGCCGTCGGCCGATCAGATCAGATGGCAGTGATTGTTTGGCTGAGGTCTCTGGCTGGGAGATCTTCACCTCCAGTGGAGCTTCCTCTCCTTTCTGAGGGAGGCTGGTGACATTGAACCAGAATGGGCCATGTTCAAGACCTTTTCTGCTGAAGTGGATGAAAGCAGTTCTGGTCACACGGTAGTCGCTGCCTGTTCTCAAATGTGTGTGTTTGATGTTTCAGCACTTGAGTTTTCTTTCCGTTTCATTCCTTTTCCAAGAGCACTGTTTCAGTGTCTGGAGCTTTACACCAAATGTCCCTTGGAGGAAGTGCATTTTTGCTAACCAATCAGAAAGCAAGAAATTGGAAACATCCATTTTGGGGTTTTCTGGGACATTAACAAGCATTTTCAAACAGTTTTCAGGCTTCACATTTCTGATGAAAAAAATTAGGAGAAAACTATAATATTCTTAACATTTAGAGACATAAAAGTTAAACACAACAAAGAGCTGGGAAAGTCTTGGTGAGCTGATAACCACTAATGGCTAATCTAGCCCTTCTTAAATCATAAAGTAGCCTAGATTAGCCATAAAGGGTTATTTGCTACACATTAAGCTTGTCATATTTAATGTACCTGTTGAAGTTGGTGACCAGAGAAAAAACTAGACCAAGTGGGTCTCTTAATATACAGTATGTAGTCACAACAGGGAGAAAAGTCTAACACAGGGGCTCATCTGAATCCCAAAAAATGACAAAAATTTTAATTCCCCTTAACTGGAGGATTGACAGCGGATAAGTGTATAGAATAGGGCAGTGGTCGGAGCATCGGAACTAATAAAGCAGTGGGAAGGCTTGACTCAACAACCAAAAACAAACAATAAGATGCCATTTCACCTACAGGAACGAGACCGGACCCAGAACAGATCCTGATTGAGCCTCAACTGAGTTTCAGTTGTGTTTCAGTTTAGTGTATTTTAAGATTAGTCATCAGGACATGACGCAAGGTTAAGGTCTAATCGAGAAACATGCCTTGCTTTAGCACGTTACAGCAGGCCTTGAGCTTTACCATCTGGTGCCAGCGCCGCGTGATGTTTATTCATGCTGTAGATGTCTGACTTTGCTATATATCGAATTTTTGAAAGAGTGTGATCTCAGAGAGCAGAAATGTAAAGAAGTCTCCAGTAAAACAATCGTGTATCGCTTTGATCAAGGTGTGATTTCTAAACCTGTCCTCATGCTACAACACCTGTGTACTTTTTCTCTCTATCTTCAACTCGAGCTTGAGGAAACAACAAACCTTTAGGTTATTTGGACATTTTAAGTGTACTGTAAATAGGAATGTAATTGTGGATCTGCTGAGCCTTTAAGGTCTCCTCGTTCTGCAGAATTAAAGCTTATGACATAATCTTTCGGTTAATTCCTTTAAATAAAACACGCCTGGTTTAAAGGATTAGCTGGCCGAGAACTCGGGGAATGTTTACCTATTACATATATAACCTTGTTGTCATCATAACTGGATTATGTTCATTTAACCTGTTATATCCTGGAGGTACTAGGATTCTTAGAAAATTCTTTGGAAAGAAATCCTAAAATCTGTGCATACAGTATACTGTATACTGAACAAAAATATAAACGCAATACTTTTGTTTTTGCTCCCATTTTTTATGAGATGAACTCAAAGATCTGAAACATTTTCTCCTTACACAACATAACCATATCTCTCAAATATTGTTCACAAATCTGTCAAAATCTGTGATAGTGAGCACTTCTCCTTTGCCGAGATAATCCATCCCACCTCACAGATGTGCCTTAGACTGGCCACAATAAAAGGCCACTCTGAAACGTGCAGTTTTGTTTTATTGGGAGGTCTGGGGACTCAGAAAACCAGCCAATTGCCTCATGCAGTGCAACACATCTCCTTGGCATAGAGTGTGGTTACACGTGGTCTGCGGTTGTGAGGCTGGTTGGATGTACTGCCAAATTCTCTGAAACGCCTTTGGAGATGGCTTATGGTAGAGAAATGAACATTCAATTCAGGAGCAACAGCTCTGGTGGACATTACTGCTGTCAGCATGCCAACTGCACGCTCCCTCAAAATCTGCGACATCTGTGTCATTGTGCTATGTGATACAACTGAACATTTCAAAGTGGCCTTTTATTGTGGCCAGTCTAAGGCACACCTGTGCAATAATCATGCTGTCTAATCAGCATCGTGATATGGCACACCTGTGAGGTGGGATGGATTATCTCAGCAAAGGAGACGCGCTCACAGATTTTGACAGATTTGTGAACAATATTTAAAAGATATGGTTATGTACATATGGTTATGTATATTGTATATGTAGAGAATGTTTGAGTTCATCTCATAAAAAATGGGAGCAAAAACAAAAGTGTTGCGTTTATATTTTTGTTCAGTATATTGCTACAGTCAGATCTGGTGCAACTTTCAGACTTCTTGCATGCTAATTCTGTTAGATCGTCAGAAATCATGTGTGTGACCTGCTGTAGCATCTGCAGCACAGTTCAGAGGATCACAGAAGTGAAACGGGGCAGAAATTTAATCACACACTTATTTCCCTGAGTGGGATTGAAATGGAAACCCAATGCTTTTGGTTAATTAGGAAAAGCTCCTGTATTGTTATGAATGTAAAGTGGGAAGACTATCACTTAAAGGCCACAGGTCACAAAGAACACAGTCTCAGAGCTCTTCCTAAGTGTGTGTGTGTGTGTGTGTGTGTGTGTGTGTGTGTGTGTGTGTGTGTATATACTGTATATCAGTTTCATACCTAAAACGTCCTCTCTGTTTCACTCCTCCTGCAAATGCATTGTTTCAGTGTCTATGTAAATGAGCTCCTGCTGGGCCATGCCCCAGGGGGTAACAAACCGGGGGAGGGGCTCTTCTTATATGAGGTCACATTCCATCCATCTAGGAACCTCTGAAGTCCAACTATGGACCGTGGAGTCCAGCGGTGACTGCTGTATTTATTCCCATCTTGTACGATCATCGTAGGACATGAGGTCACCTTGGGGGGGGGGGTCTCAAAACAAAAAATGGAGAAAGAAAATAAAGTGAGGTTTTTTGAGGGGTCTACAAAATGCATTCGAAATAATGCATGGCCAATCCTATTCAAGTAGGTTTGCTCAAAATTATATATTTATATTTAAAAAATGGTTACAACTGTACCTGCTCTCCTTTACAGCTTCGCTTCCTTTCATCAGCTTTGTACTTTAAAGTCCCTAATAATAGCGAGCATGGAGACCTTTAAACCTTTAAACCTCCCCAAAGCTCCCTGCCAGGCAAGTGTCACTTTGTAATTCTTTTTCTTTTCTTTTTTTTCCTTTACTCTCCGATCCTTATAAAACACTTGAGCGTCACAACATGATGTAGAAGTGTCTGGAACGAGCTCAGTAACTGCCTGAGCTCTGCAGGTCACAGCCAGGCTGGTATTTCCTTCCAAGCACTTTTGACATGGTTTTACTTCCATGATGATGAAGGTAAAAGGAAGAACATTTACGTCGCAGTGACACGGTTAACTCTGCTTTCCGAGTCTTTTAGTCTGCCGTGAGAAGGTTTCATTCACACTGACTGAATTAATAAGTAAGAATGAAGACAGGAGCAGAAATGAAAGAGAAAAGGTGACAGGAATATAATCCGCAACAAAGTGTTGAAGTGCCTTATTAAGTGGAACCTTTGTTGCGCAATTCCCTACGTACGAGCTGTTTCTATGGAGACGATCACGTCTTGGAACGAGATTAGTATCATTATGAACTTCTCGCACTTGTTCTGAGCAGTTACACCAAAATACCGCAGGCTTTCTGACCAATCAGGATTGAGAACTTTGTCTCACCATAATATCCTGCTTTATAAAAATACAGCATTTGCTACCCCTATGTGATGATTTTATAACCAGCTATCCAGGTTTCATTCAATTCCTCGCGCCGTTTTCTCCATCAATCTCCCGGCCATCTTCGCTAAGCCGTGTTTATTTCCAGCGTAGTCACGATCCGTTCCCGAAGGGTTCCTCTGGAA
This sequence comes from Clarias fuscus, assembly GCA_030347435.1. NCBI lineage: Eukaryota > Metazoa > Chordata > Actinopteri > Siluriformes > Clariidae > Clarias > Clarias fuscus. Next base: position 31,697,924 of record CM059208.1, on the reverse strand, counting down.
CGTGCCTCTTGGCCAGACTAATAAGGAAAGAAAGAAAAAAGAAAGAAAGAAAGAAAGAAAGATCAAATTAAGCAAATCTGAGACCGAACAGAGCCACCTGCTTCCACATGAGCATGGTGAGAGGCTACGGGGCTAATTTACACTCCGACACAGCTGATTCATCACTCCGTGGGGCAGCCGCTTCCATCACTCACGCTCTCGTTAATCGCCACTGAAGTTGGAGGTCCGTGAGTCAGTGCCAGAGTAAATACGGCTGCGTGGAAGAGGGTAATCGTCAGCAGGACACCAGGGTAACGTGGGCAGATGCTAAACCGGAGAGGCAAAATTAAGACCTGCGTCAAGGCCAGGGTTTTCTTTTTCAGAAAATGGAAAACAGGTTACAGTGGTGTTTATTAAACAGACCTTCTCCACTTTCTTAATGGGAGTGGCCAGTTGTTGTCAAGAACTGACCGTAATTGAAGATACCGGTCAGGTCTTGTAATGGTAGGTCCGTGCTAATGCTCCACTCTAATGTTGTGAAAGCTGGCTTTTGGAAGAACAAAGACACGGAAAGAAAAGAAGTTCAATTTACAACAGTGCAGTTCATTAAACTTCCGCTCGATCAGACATACAGGCATTTCAACAAAACCCCGCCCACTATTGGTAGATGATGTAATCAATGACCTTAAAGATATCTTCCATGAAATACTTCCTTCTTCTTAGAGATAACATTAGTGGATGGTAGAATAATGAAGGAGAGAGTGGCGTGATGAAGCGGTGTCACTGTTTCCCCCCCACAGCTTCCACTATGAAGCCTCCTGATGTTTTCTCTCTGCGTTCTATGCGTTTTAGGGAGAGCGCGAGGATGATAGATAAATACATTGAATACAAAACAGCATGTTTTTAATTACAATGCAGAGCAAATATTCAGGATGCAGAAATGGAGTAAGTGCTTTGCCTGAGGCTAAACAACCATCAGGATATAAACAGGATATGGTTAATGGATTAATGTGTAATTGAATAAATCTTGGAAATTAGGCAGCAGGTAGCATCCATGTTAAGTGTGTTTACGCAGATGTCCATAACGTTCAACTAATAATGGGAATAAAAGTGCATGATGTGAAAACCTCAGTCGGAACAATCTGACCCAAGCCGGCTCGATCCGAATGAATGAGGGGTGTGTAAGCCTTTAATAATCCATTCAACGTGTAAATATTATTCCTGTAAAAACTTGATCTGAACAGTGTGACAGCAAAACAAGATATCTCCATTTTGGCAGTTTTGAGGAAAACAGGTTCTTCTCAAAAGAAGCGAAAGGTTTTACAAACTTTATTTTGCATATTTTTTACATTGTGGTGTTAAAAAACACAAGTGCCTAAATTGTATAGTAAAAATTTTTGGGTTGTATTGGAGTAAATTCTGTGTGATTTTTTGCTAAATACTGTAACTCCACCTCCCACAGTGTTGTCACAATAGATAAATCAGTTTGCAGTTGTGTGAGTAATAATGAATGGAGCAGGGGGGGGAATGTTACATTTTGTTGCACACAAAACCTTTTAAATTACAAAGGTTGTTGAGGATCATGAGAAAAATTCTAATCAATACAAACACTTTAGTTTCACCATCATCAGCCTCGTCCTTCACCAGTTTCAGTTTCAGAAAATCTGAAAATGGCGTTCATCTCATTTTGCTCTCAAACTGCCTGATCAGTAAAAGCAAATAACTCTCTTTACTCTTCTCCACTGGATCTCTGGCTGAGGAAGGGGCTGTGATTGGCTTATCATTTTATAAATAGTTAAGCATCTAACCAATCATAGATTAGACAGAATTCTTGTAACCAATCAAAATGCAGAAGGTGAAATTTATCATACTGTAGAAGATGGGAAGCCTAAACTAATATCAACTACTTCTTCTTCTATCATACTGTACTTTCATCAGAAAGCTCAAATCTGTTTGTGATTATACCCAGTGACTTTAATAATGCATGCTTATAGACATTTGCAGGCCGTGTTTACTAAATGAGTGCGACTGCATCTCCTGCAGTGTGACTCACAATCCCAGTCATCGGTTAGCGCAGAGTCGTCTTCTCCTACAAACACTGATTCATCAATGCGTCGTTAAATCCACCGTATCCGCCACGACCCTGAGGAGGGAAAAGCACTTACTGAAGAAGAATGAAAACAAAAAGAAACATATGGACTCTGTCAGTAGTCACATTTGATATTGAGTTTTAATTCCACGATTTAAAAATCGCTAGACGTCACGATGAGATGAATAACATGTAGGAATGCCGGAATTGAGGTCGTTCGTGCTTTCCTGATGTGTTCGTGCTTTCCTGTTGTTTTCTGGGTGTCTTTCACCGCTGAGTCATGGCTTAATTTTGCTCCATGTAACGCACTTTCTCCTACAGCTCTAAGGTTTTAGGGTTCGCATATAAAAACACTGACATGGCACAAAAAGCACAGAGTAAATCTTCCTGCAGGATGGAAGGGCAGGGATAAGAAGCAGCGTCGTGCTTGTGATTTTCAGCAATTTAGCCCTAAAAGCTGTTTCTCCATCCAAACCTTTTACTCAATTTAAGCATGTAGTAAAAAAAAAGCAGTGTAAAAACATGCCCATCTTTTATTTTTATTATTATTTTTATTATTATATTAGGGAGATTTTTGTAAAACCATTTTGTCAATATTTCCTCCTGAGGAGCTAGTTCGCTACTAACCACAGGGCAAAAGGTAACATGATCACTAGCTCCTCCAGGACGATGAGGAATATTACAAGAAGTACAAAAAAAAAGCATGGATGGTTCTCCATTTAAAAAGAAATGTTTTTAAGGTAACTACACTCGCATCATCGCCATTACCGAAAGTTTTTCTCCAAAACTTCTTGAGAATAGAAGTTTTGTGTGCAAGTTTTATTTTTTTGGATTGGTACTCTTACAGGTTTAAATAGCACTTCAAAGAATCTTATAACAAAGTCTTTTCCTATTATAAATGGTTTAAGGGTAATATCTATTCTATTTTGGCAAAGAAAAGTATGTGCAGCCTTAAACACAAAAGGGCCTAGCACCGAGACATGAGGTATTCCCCAAGTAACCAGAGCATAACACAGTCTTCGTCAGTAAAACATGTTTGATGTCTGAAGACTGGTAAATGAGCTCCAAGGTTAGTGCATGGCTAGGTAATGGACACTTATAGCCACTTATTGAGCACAGAATGCTAAACAGAGCAGAGTCCTATTCATAGAGTTCTTCAGTACCAACTCTAGGCTTTTGGATTTGCTTTTGACTTTAAGTGAGACGTGTCGCATTTCCTGTCTGTAACATGATGCGCTCTCTCTTCATAACAAATCAAAACAGCAGATATACCTCTGCTTCCTGTCATCCATTTCCTCACTATCCCCTTTCTGCTCCATATCACCTGCGTATAAATGGCCACAATCTAAGATGCTCCTTGGAAATATATAACCCTGTCAGTTCTTGACTGCCAAATGCCATATGGTGAACCACTACAGCCGCTCTCTTAAACATGGCCAGGGGAGAGCACAGCTCTGGATGCTGGGAAATGAGCAGGGGGGTGATGAATGGCTGTGATTAGCGACTCGGAGCATGTGGCTTTATGGTCCAGCGGTGCTGCCGTTATCACTTAAACCTGAGGCGAGCCGTTTTATCGCGGGTCTGAGGGTTCAGCAAGGATTGACCAAGCTATAAAGGCCACTTATGTGTTCAGGTAAAAAGACAATTCTTTTCTCGGAAAGCTCGCGTCTGGCTTTTGTGGCATCACCGAGTGTCGTGAAAAGATTCAGAACAATGTCAATTTCTTCTTCTGGATTTTTGTGTTTCCTGGGAATTTAAATCTTCGCAGGTATCAGAGGCATTTCCAAGTGCATTCTTAAAGATATCGATTAGCCCTGATGCACTAGTGCACTAATAGATAATGCTAAACTCTAAAAGGAAGCCATTAACTCACAAGGGTTTTTTAACAATTTTTGCCCAGTAATACCGATTCCAAAAGCACCATGTCCCAATAATTCAAACAGGTAATTAACAGAAACTACAACACTACAACTTGCAAGCAACAACCACTTGATTAGCAACTTTATTATTTATAAGTTACAGTTAAAATAAGCAAATTTATAAAATACAAATATTTAATATCGCTACATGGATTTGAACAAAATTACAAATTCTGCTAAGGGTGCTTGCTAAATAGTTATTTAATAAGCACCAATTAACTGAGCGCTAACCCATAGCTTGCTCTTGGATTACTAGCATTCTTTGACTTTACGCCTTAGCTTAAGGCATCTTCTCATCCATTATTATATATTTTATCATTTCCAGCACATACAGTACAGCACATACCACAGTTCAGCTGGCCCTTTTCTTCTTGTTTTCTCATTCCTTTCTGACTTCCACACCAGTTCTTTTCATTTTAAAAATCCTGAAGTCACCACCTTAGCAATAGCACATGCTACTTTGCCATGTAGAGTGTACGTCTAAGATTAGCTTGGGTGTTCATTCCTGTTAAAAGTTATTACTGTATTTATCCACATATATTAGAGTGTGTATGTACACTATGATAGAGCACACTGTTTGAAACCTTTCTCCAGCTTGTTAGATGGGACTTTGCAAGTGTTCTTACACATCTAATGAGCATCACTGACATTCAGGCGTTCTCACATACCCTGACTGTAACACGCTGTCCGTTTTTTAAACGACACTAAGCCAATGTGAAAGGTTTTGTGACACGAAGCCAGTTGCTTGTCTTGCCTGTCTGGTAGCAACACCTCTGCCTGTGTCTAAGTGCTTTACAGTATATAGTATGCAAACATCTGTAAACATTATGCATTATGACCGTAATTGATGTGGTAAAATAAACTTTTTTAGTCTATCAGGAGTTACAGCTTTGAAGATCGTCCATGTGGTTCGAGCTTATAGATGCAAAATATAGCAATTAGTCAATTCTGTAGCTTATTTGTGTTGTAAATGGACCCCAAGGCTCACCCATGCCTGTGACCAAAGGCCAGCCCGTCTGGTCCGATCCCACAGAAAAGCCAATGCAGCACAAATCGCAGATAAACATCAATGCTGGCCATGATAGAACTCAGACCATGCCCTCTGACCCGACCTCCAAACTCAGCAGATCCCAATCCAACTCATCGGCCAAGGGCTGCACCAGACAAATAGCAAAAGTCTACAGCACATAATCTACAGTATCCAAAGGATTCGCTGCCAACATCCTGGTGCTAGACACCACAGCACACCCCCAAAGACACTGCAGAGCCACGCCCAAAAGAGGACCAGAGCTGCCCTGTGGCACAAGAGGAACCCAAAAAATCAAGGTGGTTTTAATATTATGGCTGATCAGAGTAAAATGAGATTACAAACAATCCGATTATGCAAATTAAATTCAATTACATTTTATTTGTATAGCGCTTTTAACAATTGTCATTGTCGCAAAGCAGCTTTACACAATCAAAAGAATTATTTAAGTTTGTATGAGATGTGAACGTGTATAAATCAAAATGATAAGATTATCTCTGATGAGCAAGACAAGGACAACGGCGACAGTGGCAAGGAAAAAACTCCCTGAGATGGCAGTAGAAAGAAACCTTGAGAGGAACCAGACTCAACAGGGAACTCGACCTCATCTGGGTGAAACGGATAGCAGGGATTGATCTGCAGTCATACTGTGTGAGGCTGGAAGTTCAGTATAACAGGAGATGTGTCAAACCTCCTATGAAGTTTCTTCCTGAACAAGTAATATTATTATTAATCTTTTCATGTAAGCTAGTTTACTGTTGTTAACATACACCTCAAACAATAGCTTACTTCCATATTTAAAAATGCATGAATGTTCTTAATAGCCACGTTTATTTTTTGCCCTCATGCTCCGAAAAAATAAGAGCCAATGCCAAGCCAGCTGTGCCCTCTGAGCTCTGACAATAATGCATCATTACCCAAGGTTAGAGGTTTTTAAATTGCACCCAAAACAATGGATGTTGCTTGAACGCTGCAGGTGAAGGTTTCTCAGCTCGGAGGCTCTCGGCGTGACACGGCTCAGCGGATAGCTCCAACCCTGACTTCTGACGAAGACTGAAAGCACCTGGAGAAACCCGCGGCACCTTCATTAATTTACAATTTACAGCTTCCTGATTATACAGCACAGCGGGGGGGGGCAAAACTTTCATTGAGGCTAGCTGAAGTTTCCTTAAACCTGACAGGTTTAATATGAACACGCTGGATGTGGAAAGCTGAATTAGAGTCAGTATCATCTCTTTATTTTTTTATTTTTTTATTAAGAATAAAATGTTAAACAGATTCCTCCAGGTGAAATTGTCAACATTCATTCAATACAAAATATAATTATCATGTGCAAAAAATGACAAAAATCTCTTTAACATAGTTCTAATGTTCTGACGTAATAGTGATGAGAATTTCGAATCTGATTATTTTTTTTGAGTCGACACTTTCAGCTTTATCTCGTCTGATTCATGATGCTTTTGCCGAAGAGGACAATCATGTGCTGTTCGGTCAGATAATGAAAAAAAAAAAAGTCTTGGTTAGTTCTAATGATCAAAACCTGAATGTGACCCTGAGTAGGATAAAGCATTGACTGAAGATGAATGCATTCTCACTAACAAAAAGCCCAGGTGTTGTAAAGAGATTCCTGTGAAAGCATTTTGTTTCAATGAAAAAAAGCGTCTCGGGTTACTTGGCTGTAACCCTGTTCCCTGATAAAGCGTGAAAACGCTATGGGAACATCTCTTTGTTCTCCGGTTGTGAAGCCTGTGCATGTCAAAACCGCCGAATACCTCGGCTTATAAACTCTGCCAGGCATGACGTCACTGAATAAGGTGCACCTGCAGGTTATAAATAGGAGTGAACCGGAAACATCCTCAGGTCAATTTTGTCTGAAGGACGTCCAGGTACGCCAGCAGTGTGGCATCAGAACGCAGCATCTCGTTCCCGCTTTATCAGGGAACAGGGTTACAGCCAAGTAACCCGAGACGTTCCCTTTCAAAAGCTACACTCGAAGCTGCGTGAAAACGCTATGGGAACGAGAATACCAACGCCGCCGCACTGCAAGTGTCTGGACCCCCAGGTTGTGTAGCGTGTGCGCACAAATCCGAGGAGGTCTCAAACCTAGCTCTGGGATGCTGACTCAAGGATCCGCAAACCCGGAGTAGCATTGACATCCAGACTATAAAATCTAACAAATGTGTGTGGAGAGGACCAGCCTGCCGCATCACACCTGCTGCAGGGGGACGCCTCTTGCCAAGGCAATCGATGAGGCAATCCCCCTGGTTGAATGAGCCCTGATTCCCAAAGGCGAAGTGTGACCACGCGCCTCATAGGCTAGGGCAATAGCATCTCTCACCCAGTGTGACAGAGTCTGTCTAGTGGCAGCCGCCCCCCGGTTGCGACCCCCATGGCAAATAAAGAGCTGCTCTGACTTACGCCACTGGCTAGTGCGGTGGACGTAAATCCGAAGAGCACGTACTGGACACAGTATGTGAAGTCTTTCCTGCTCCGGAGCTGTGAAAGGCGGAGGACAGAAGGCTTCGAGAACAACTGGGTGCATGGTCGAGAATGGAACCTTGGGAAGATAGTTCGGGTGAGGATGCAGAATAGCTTTGACTAGCCCAGGGGCAAAGTCTAGGCAGGATGGGGAGACAGACAGAGCCTGCAGATCCCCAATCCTCTTCAAAGAAGTAATAGCCATAAGAAAAACCATCTTAAGAGACAGAAGCCTGACAGGCGCTGACTCTAGTGGTTCGAAAGGGGTGTCAGCCAGGCCTTCGAGTACGATAGCTAAGTCCCATGAAGGGACCGTCGCTCTAGTGGGCGGCTTCAGTCGTTTAGCTCCACGAATAAAACGGGCAACTAAATGATGCTTCCCCACAGAATCCCCATCGGTCAGAGTGTGACAAGCTGAAATAGCGGCTACATACGTTCTGAGAGTACTAGGGCATAAGCCAGAGGACAACTTTTCTTGCAGAAACTCCAGCACTGAAACAATCTGGCAGTGAACTGGGTCTACATGTCTTGCCATGCACCAATTTTCAAATACACTCCATTTGAGGGCATAAGTTCTTCTAGTGGAGGGAGCCCTGGCACTTAAAATGGTTTCAATTACGCTGGCTGAAAGCCCAGCATGTCTCAGTTGGTCCCTTTCAGGGGCGAAACCTGAAAGTTCCAGAGCTCGGGCTGGGGATGAAGTATTGTCCCCTGCGCCTGAGACAGAAGATCCCTCCTCACTGGAATCACCCAGGGTGTGTTGTCGAGGAGAGATATTAGATCTGAGAACCACACTCTGGTCGGCCAATGGGGCGCTATCAATAAGAGGCGCAAACCGTGGGAGCAGAACTATGGGTGGAAACGCATAAAGGCGTAATCTGGGCCATTGTGTCCAGAAAAAAAAGGCGTGTGGGCCATTGTGTCCAGACCCAGGGGAGCTGGAGGAGTCAGAGAGTAGTAAAGGGGGCATTGAGCTGCCTCTTGTGAGGCAAAGAGGTCCACCTCTGCTATGTAAAATTTTTCCCAGATTTGACTGACTACTTCGGGGTGGAGTTTCCATTCCCCATGTTTTACAGCTTGTCTGGATAGCAAGTCTGCTCCTACATTCATATGCCCTGGAATGTATATTGCCCTGAGGGACAGGAACTTGTCCTGTGCCCAAAGCAGAACCTGGTGCGCTAGCTTGTTCAAGCGGCGCGAGCGCAGTCCACCCTGGCGATTTATGTACGAGACTACCGCAGTGCTGTCCACCCGCACTAGGACATGGTCGCCTCTCAACTGCTGGAGGAAGTGTTTCAGGGCCAGAAACAGAGCCATCATTTCGAGGCAATTGATGTGCCATGCGAGAAGATGACCTCTCCAGCTCCCTTGTGCTGGACGGCCATCCAAGGCCGCACCCCAGCCCGTGAGGGAAGCGTCTGTCATTAGCATCTTGCGACGACAAGACGGACCTAGAGTGGGACCCAATGTCAGAAACCGGGGTCTGAACCACATAGAAAGGGTACGAAGCCCCCGGCGTGTAACTCTTATTAGCCTCTGGGGGTTGGCCCTTGAATGAAACCCCCCTGGCTCTTAGCCACAGCTGAAATGCTCTCATGTGCAGAAGGCCCAAAGGTATCACCGTGGACGCAGCTGCCATGAGGCCTAAAGATTTCTGAAAGTGATGAACAGTGACCTTCTGGCCTAGGTAGATTTCCTTCAGGGTGTTGAGAATGGATTCGACACGAGCAGGAGACAGCTGTGCCCGCATTGTGATCGAATCCCATGTGACACCCAAATATGTTGTCCTCTGAACAGGAAGGAGAACGCTCTTTGTAGCGTTGAGTCTCAATCCTAAAGAATGAAGATGGGCTAGGATGACATCCCGATGTTGAAGCGCTAGCTCCTGAGACTGGTCGTCTATGTAATTCAAAATACGGATGCCCTGGAGTCGTAAAGGAGCCAGAGCTGCATCCATGCATTTTGTATATGTGCGGGGTGACAGAGCTAGGCCAAAAGGAAGGACCCGATACTGGTAAGCTTCGCCCCCGAAAGCGAACCTCAGGAACTTCCTGTGCTGTGGCAATATTTCTATATGGAAATATCCGTCCTTGAGATCGATTGTCACCCCCCCCCCCCTTTCTTGGGCACCAAAAAGTACCGACTGTAGTAGCACGACTCTCTGTCTGGGAGGGGAACATGTTCTATGGCCCCTTTGCCCAGCAGACTCTGTAACTCCTGGGCCAGCAGATGTGCTCGGTCCGGTTTCACGGAAGTGGAGACCACGCCGTTGAAACGCGGAGGACGATGTGCAAACTGAATCCTGTAGCCTGTGGCTACAGTCCTTTGTTTCCACGCTGCCAGCTTCTCCGGAAGGGGCACGAGCTTTGACACTTCGGCTGGATGGGGGGAGTGTTAGGTGTTGGGTATCCTGAAGTGTGGCAGGAGATGCCCGAACTCCCTACTTTTCGTTGGAGACCGGCGCTCCCCGAAACAACAGTGGTGGCGGGGATTGAACACCGGCCTCCTGAGAGAGACGTTGAGGCTCCTCCCCCCGGCCACCCGACAGAAACCTGTCGTCCAATCTCGAACACTTGGGGGAATCTTGCTTCTGCGGCCAGTCGATATGCAATCGCTCAACCGCACGCGTTATAACCTCTAATAATTCCTCATAAGCTCTGTCAGCACTGGAGGAGTGTTCTGAGAAGGCTACTTGGAAGCGAGAGAGGAGGATTCTTCCGCTACTTCACAAGAAGCGCCGGAGCGGGCTTGCGAAGCGGAAGCTAAAACTTCCTGATCCGGAGAGAGCGCGAGAGAAAGGGGAAATTCCATCTTGTGCGCGTCTGCCAGATCAGCACGCGAGCCCCAGGAATGCGCCGCGGCTCGTGGTTTCTCTTTAAAGAAAGCGAGCCGCGCGCGAAGCACCTTAACAGGGAGAAGATCACTGTACTCACAGTCTCCCTAAAGCCCGAGGCAAGCGTGTTCTTCCCCCAAGCACTCGAGACAAAATTCATGAAGATCGCCCTTTGAAAGAGATCTATCGCACAGAGGCACGCAACTCTCCGCCATATCGGTGAGTTAATGCTGTTATTTTCCTTTTTTTTGCTTTTGTTATGGCTTGCACATGCACACGCAAACACAAAGCGGTCCTGAAGACAAAAAGATCTGAGGATGTTTCCGGTTCACTCCTATTTATAACCTGCAGGTGCACCTTATTCGGTGACGTCATGCCTGGCAGAGTTTATAAGCCGAGGTATTCGGCGGTTTTGACATGCACAGGCTTCACAACCGGAGAACAAAGAGATGTTCCCATAGCGTTTTCACGCAGCATCGAGTGTAGCTTTTGAAAGGGAACAAGAGTGACAGCATTGTCTATACTTACAAAAAAAAAATGTAAATGGCTCGTACCTTACAGCGAGAGGTGACTTTTAACGTCGACTCGTAGAATAACTCACTCAGGATGAAATGCTGAAACTCAGGTTATAATAAAATCATATAACGCTAAATGATAAACAGCGATCTGAGAAAATTAATGAAGTGAAGAAATGGTGTTTATATCATCAGGTTTTAATGAAATGACATTTTACAATAATTTAATTTAAATTCGTGCTAACATTACGTCAGCTGCAGTCAGTGGTGGGAGGAGCAAACCAGTTCTGTGCTTGAGTAAAAGCAGAGATGTTACAGGTAAAATATTATTCAAGTAAAAGTTTACAATACTACTTTCTGCAAAAGTACGCACCTTCAAATTTACAGTTACCTCAGCATATGAACGGCCAGGCCAAGAATTTTCACCTTAAGAACTGAAATTTTGGATGAAATTTGTCACTTTCAGCAAATTAACAAACGAGCCGAACTGAATGACGACTGAATGACGTATGTCCAGGAGCTGTTCAAAACTTGTTTGTGTCAGAGGGAAGCCAAGATTTTTTTGTGAGGTTTTTTTTTTTTTTTTGCATTTTTGTGCTAGATTTAGTGAAGACACCGCATGTCTCAAGGTCCCAAGAATGTTATCAAGGACGGCAGCAAGAAGAAAAGACAGCCGTTTTCAGTTTGTTTTTTAAAGCAAGAGGAATCATAAATTAAGATTAAGTGAGGTTTAATGTCTGTTTATTTCATATTTGACTTCATTTACTAAATGAAGTCTTTTCTAAATGTTTGGATTGTTTTAATATGCAAAAATATGATTATAGTGCTGGAAATTTGTAATGTGGTAATTTTGCTATTTTTGGGAGGCTGGAACGGATTATCTGCGTTTACATTATTTCCTATGGGACAATGCGTTTCACAATATGACATTTCACATTAAGAACATTAAGTCTCAGGAAAACACACTCTCTCTCTCTCTCTCTCTCTCTCTTCTCCACTTCCTCTGATTTTGAACACCTGCTACATGAGTGAGGGTTTCATGGAAGGAAGGCAAAGCATGTAATTAAGTACAGTATTACTGCTAACACACTACATGTTAGGTAATGCGACACCATGCAGAAATGTAGTTAAGTAAAAGTATAGATATTTGCTGTGCATTGGAGTGGAGTAAAAGTGAGAAGTATTCTCTAATAAAACTCCTCGAGTAAAGTAGAAGTGTGTACAAGTACATTATTTACTCCCTTACATTTATTTGAGTAAAACATGCTTTGTGTCTGAGGCCAGCGGTGTTCATCCTCTTACCTGAATAAATGTACTTCTATGAGTAGTTTTACTGCACCATACTTTTTACTTTCACTTGAGTAGATTTGCGAAGAAGAAACGCGACTCTTACTCCGCTACATTCGGCTACACGTGACTCGTTACTTTTCTAACCGTTTATTCTATACATGGATCTACCACATGACCGTTTCACCAATCAGACGCAGCAACAATAACCACATGACTCCGTTTGACCAATCAGCTGCCGTAACAATAACCACATGTAGTCACATGACCACACGCCAAACTGGCTGCATAGCAGGAAAAAAACTATTCTTCAGCCGTGTTCGACAGGGAATGAAAACATTATGCAGAGGCGTCTGTCTCTAATGCTACAACAGAAGAGGATGAACACCGCTGGCCTCATACACGAAGCATGTTTCGCTTACACACAGCAAAAAGAACAGCTTCATACTGCGGTGTCTCTTTATCTGACACACACACTTCAGCATGTAAGAACTCGACTTCTAACATGAGCAAACATGTCGCGGCAAGTTTAGCTGTTATATTTAATGTTGCAATGTGAGCATATATAATTATTATAATCATACTGTGTATAATATACACATACTATATACTATATATAAATATATGATAATATATGACATATCGGACATTAAGATTGAAACAGTTACTCAGTCTACTCAACTTGGTCTTTTCACAAAATACTTTTTTATTTCTACTTGAGTAATAATATTTTGAAGTACAGCTACTCTTACTTGAGTAAATTTTTGGCTACTCTACCCACCTCTGGTTACCAAACTCAGTTACCCCCGACCTCCGCTCACCAGACTCCCTTTATTCTCTGTTTCTAAAATTCTAAATGTTACACCGCTATTAACAAGCTGTTACTTTAGAAACAATAACATACACTGTAAAAAATTAAACATACATTTTTAGGTAAAAAAACTGGCAGCTGTGGTTGCCAGAATTTTACTGTAAAAAATGTTATTGAACTGTAAAAAAATAAACCGTAAATTTTACGGTAAAAAAAACAGCAGCTGTAGTTGCCAGAAGTTTACCGTAAAAAACATGGTAGCAATGTTTATAGGTTGCACAGGATTGCACTCATTTTACATTTTTTTTCTTTCCGAACCGGGCCGGGAATCAAACCCAGACCCTGGCGGTGCAAGGTGCCAGTCCTAACCACTACACTACTGCGCGTGCTACTGTACACAAATGTTGGAGTGCAAGTCGTGCCGGGGACGCGGGAAAACCGAGGAAGTCCAACAATGACAACAACTGCATAGCAAGCACAGTAGTGTAGTGGTTAGCGCTGTCACTTTGTGCCGCCATGGTCTGGGTTCAATTCCCAGCCAGGCTAAAAAAATTAAATAAATTTAATTAAATCCATAGAATATACAGTATAATGAGTGCAATCCTGTGCAACCAAAAATGTTGCTACTGTATTTTTCACGGTAAACTTCTGGCAACCAAAGCTGCCTTTTTTTTACGGTAAAATGTACGATTTATTTTTTACAGTGTACAAGAATGAAGGCATTAATATAAACTTGCACTACTGTCAGAGCTGCTTTTATAGAGAATGAATCCACACCTGCTGACCAATCAGAATCCCTCAGGTCTGTACAGTGAGTGCAGAAAACTTGTAAAAATCAGATCAGATTAATAAATTAAAAGGAACATTTCTGTGCTGAATTCAACTTGTAAAGCATGATACGCGGGCCGTGTGGATTTTCCAAACGACGGCACACGTGCTCATCACCTTAGAGCCATCTGTAAATCCAAAATAGTGGATTTCTTAAATTATTCCTGAATCTCCTCTGTGTTAATTATGTGTGATCACACCGGGGGAAAAAGCAAAAAAAATATATATATATATAAACACCACCCAAAGTTATTTATCATACTTTTATATACAACACATGTCAAAATGCTACCTCAAAATATATACAACAAATGTTCTGTAAATCTAAATCGGACTTCGTTAGTTAGCGCGTGAGCTGGAACATATGCTGAGGACTTTTACAGGCTTGTTAAAACTTCCTCATCATGTTTAATCGGAATGAGAGAGGGCTGTATAAACCTTCATCGCTTTAGAGGATTCATGATTCGTGAAGATGCTACAACCACCATGCTTCATCCTTATGCACCTTCATTATTATTATGGGATATTTTGTGTAGATTCCTGACATCATAGTACCAAAGTCACTCTTTGCATCTGGGTAAAAGAATTTTAAATTTATTATATGTGAGGGGTGTTCAAGTCAAACCAAGACTTTTGCAAATGACATTTACAGAATGAAAGCGATTGACATTTACAGAAGACTTCAAGCACAGCACGGCGATGAGACTCACAACAGAATGAATGTTTTACAGAAACGCTGGGAACCCACTAAAGTCATTTCCACACTTTCTACCATTAAAGGAATTCCTGGGAGGCTGGTGTTTCAGATGTGAAACAGACAAGTACAGGGAGTTTTTAAAGTCAGAATTGTGTTGTTATTCTGTTGAAAAGTCCAGCTTTGACTCGAACACCCTGCATAAATAAAGAAAAAATCAGAACCCCTGCTGTCCTGCAGCTGAGTATTGCTCGGCGCTCTCTGAACCCTGAGATTAAGTGAGGTTTGAAAGATTGCTACAATTTCCCAGTCTCCAACTGGAATTATTCCAATCTGGGAAAGCGGTAAGAGGGAAATGACAACGCGGCGCTGGCAGCAGGCGCGAACACTCGATCGAAAAAGGCCACGGACATGATAGTAACTCAACAAATAGCACAATTTAATCCTTTTATCTTTTATTTACTAAAGTGGAAATTTTCAGCGTCTGCTCTATTTCCTGTTTCGCTCGACTCTCTGCCTGCGTCCGCGACAAGCACAAGATCTGGACGATTTCCTTCCTGTTCCAAATAAACTGTTTATAAACTGCGACCTGAACTGAACTCTTGGTAGAAAATCATTTTTTTTGTTGTTGTTGTTGTTTTTCTGCATGTCTCTCATAATAATCTGATCCAAAGGTATCAGCATCCACAGAGCGAGTGTCGAGGTTTAGTACGAATTTTAGCATAACAATGAGTCCCGTCAGCTTTTTAATATCACCGCTTGTGATTTTAATGATTTTTAAATTATTCCCGTCTCAGCAAAACATCATCCGAGTGTGTGATTGTTAATAAAGGGCAGTGAGAGGGAGAGATTGTAATCACTGTAAAGTCACTCAGCGTTTCATGTTTGATAAAGTTTCATGAATAACGATGCACCGGTTGTCGGAAATCATCTAAGATTTCTGGTGAATATTAAAGCATTACTGAGGAGAGTACACACCCTGCATCACTCACATCAAGGGTTATCTAACGTGCTTGACTTTTATCTTTATCTGAGTTTTTACTTGTACAGTATACAGTACACAGTGGTTTTACTGACTGATTGATTGATTGATTTCTATCTTTATTATTAACTTCATCTAGTAAGGCGTTCTCATTTTTTTTTTGCCATACAGGGACATTTTTTAAAATGCTAAATAAATAAATAATTAGATAGATAGATAGATAGATAGATAGATAGATAGATAGATAGTGTAGATAAGCCACACCTCTATCCTGAAGACTGACACTGGAGACTTCTTCTGTCTTCTTACAGGAAACCTCACCATATCACAACATTATGTGCAATTTTTAAACATTCGTTGCCACTGTAAAAGATGTTCTTATAGAAAACTAATTACCACCTCCCGACCAATCAGAATGCAGAAGATTATAGAATAACAGGTAGCAATCTGACCATCACTGATAAAATTCCTCTGTCCTCTGTCCTTTTTCTTTTTTTTTTCCATCCCGTCTCATCTACGATATGAGTTTTACTCCGTGACCAAATTATGCACGAGATATTATGAAAATGTCAAGTTACACAAGAAGATGGAAAGAGCACTTCCGTGATCCGAATTCTTCCTGATCCTTTCGTCTGCCAGATCTGACGGCGGTCGCTCGAACCGGATCGGATTACTCGTAACTGATAAAATGTCGTAGCTCTTATCGGAACTGATTATCATTCGACTTCCCACGTTGAAGCAGAAACAACAAAAGCAGGCGAGTTAATAAAATTGGCAGGAATCAATGATTTTGTAATTCGAAGTTCATTACATTATAATAATAAGTAAAAAAAAAGTCCGCTTAGGATAACTTCTCTTATTCCGCCCCAGCGCTTAAAGATCACTCCGAATGGCCGCGTCTGAGAATAAAAACGTCTGTCTGCAATTAAAACCTCCCTCGACGGCGGTCCAGGCTGCCACACGTTCACGCTATTAGTCTGGAACGCACGTCTCATTATTCCTCCAGCGGAATATTTTTAACCGTGTGACAACAGATGAAGTGCGCTCACGTTACTGATTCGTCACGTACATGTCTTCTCTCCGCACGTTCACTAAATTGTTCCGTGCTGCCGTGTAACAGCATATGGCTTACATCCTACGTGATTATTATCTTTATCTCTTTCCTCTCTTCCTCCTCACACGTCTCTGACATTTCCACATTGAACAGCCTGGCATGAATATATCTATAGAAATATATGAATATACAAGTCGAATTTTTGCCAGGAGCTTTTCGTCATCTCCGTCTCTCTGCCGTACTGACCGCTCCTGAGCACCAACTCCACCCTGAAAACCCTGTCTTTAAAGATTCCGCTGATAATTTGGTAATTGTTGTGTTATTTTTTTCCCGATCATTATTCCTCCGGCTTTTCTGTGTCGCACGGACGTCACGTTGTTATTGTTAATGAAGTCGCAACTGTTTTCAATGGGAGATTTCTCAACAATGCTTAATTGTCAAGGATGAATGCAACATCACAGATATGGAAATGCTGGTGCTGATGGAAGGCCCAGGATGCAATGCAGCTAAGGAAACACGACTTACATATAATAGAGCTTCTGATTAGTTAGATATCGGCGATCCGCGAGATGACGAGCACGATGTCATTACTGGTGGCTCTGGGATAAAAGTTCTTTTTTTTTAGCTACAAATGGTGATATTTTGGAACAGAGCGTACTGAGATACACATTTAAGTTATTTTGGGAAAAAAACATAATTTGCCAAATTAACACATAAAATGAGATAATATTCAGTAACTGGCTATGATGTGAATTACTATTACAATAAAAACATGACTACAAGCATCTCTACGCCATTTCTAAGTCACATTGATTGCCTTTTAAGGGAAATCTGCAGAAGTGATGAGCTCTTGGCCAAAACATGATGATTTTATTTATTTATTTATTTATTTATTGTGCGTTATATATGATGTTACATGCATTACGTAAAAGGGCATGAAATTTAGCAAATGCATTTCTTTTTATCTGATGAAAATAGAAATGTTTATGCATATTTACAAAAAAACTAAGCGTGGATCCGAGAATAAGAAGCATTAAGTTGTAAATGACAAACATTTGTATCAATATATTGTGAAACCTCTCTCACTCGTTTTCTATGCAACTTATCCTGTACATGGTAACAGGAGGCCTGGATTCCGTCCTAAGCCAGGGAGACGCCCATCACAGGCCATATATTGAGAAAAAAAATTTTAACATGATGATTATTATTATTATTATTATTATTATTATTATTTAATATGAAAAATTCCCATCTCTGAGGTCAAATCCCGATGATGTCACAGCCATATGAGGAAAGGAGTGCAAGCGAGGGAATCTGTCCATGCTCTTGTGTATGTGGAAGAGTGCGGAAGGCTCTTGCCTCTGAGGGTATTGCTCTTCTCCATGATGCAGCATTTTGAAAAGCTGCAGATGGCTGGCTTCGTGCGTCTCTGAGGATGCATGCATTAGCCTTCATTAGCAGACAGATCGAGAGAAAGCGAGAAAGTCTTTTAATAGGAGAACAATCACATCCCATTTGTCAGTATTATTGATTTATGCATGTTCATTTATTTTTCTTTAAAAGCTCGCAGGTGAAATAAAATTGTAATCTCTCATCACCTTTGATTAAAATCTACTAATCTGTCTTTTATATTCTTCCTCATCTTCTTCACCCAAAAATGAATCAGTGAGAGAGCTGAAGATGGGGCTGATATATCGAGGAGCCGGCTCGCCCTGAGTCAATGGATTGCTTTATATAAAACTCATTCTTTTACGGTTATCAAAACGTGGCGCTCGAAATCATGTTACACAACTTTCATATCCCGTTTCATAACAGCAGGCGGTGTGCTGTATGAAATTCCATAAAGACAATGAATTTGTCAAACCGAAACTCAATGAAAGCTCTTTATTCATGCCATCTTTTTTTAGTTCTGTCATAAAGCAAACAATCTGTAGGAAAATGTTCAATCAGGACCAGGCTGCAGCCGCTCCGCTAATGACACAGAACATAGATGTGGAAGTAAACCGCGGCGGTCTGTGAAAATGGCCACCGTCGGACTTCTGTTCCGGCAGATCCGGCCGAGCTCGGCCTCTAATTGGTTTGAGAGGTCGGTAAAACCTCTGGCTGTCATTTACAATTAACAAGATCAAGTCGCACGAGCTCATCTGCAAACACAAACTCGGCCCGGGGCGCTTGACCACGCGGGGAATCCTCGCCTTATGTTAGCGTTCGTAGCAAGCAGCGCTGTGTAATCCGTTTTGTTAGTTTTATTCTGATTATTATTATTATTATGATTTTTTGCTCTTTGTGTTCAGCGTTGAACGATTATTTGAAACTTTGTGTGGATTCATGCCACGAGTCGTTTCATCATGGAGAGATTCTTACATGCGTATAAGAATATTTACGTAAAAACATTACGTAAAAACTTGCGTGGAGACAAGAATCTGACATTTGTCTGTTTTTTTATTTTTATCATTAATTTAATAACAAACATTTATTTGGCGATAAACGTTTTGGAAAGAAAACCGTTTACTGTTTGTGTACATATTTTTTTTCAGGGTTGCTACAATATAATTAAAAAAAAAAGTGATTGGTGTCGTTGACGATGCTGTCGACCACTAAGGGTTAAGAAGCAAAGTGGTGCTGAAATCTAAAATTTATGATCTGCTTACACCACATGTGCAAATAGTATCAGAAAACCAATCTACCCGCAAAATCTAGATCGAGTAATGGGGCTTCGTACCCTTTTTTCATACTTAAACCTGTAATCCTTACACTCCTCCTCCAAACACACCATTTCAAATCTATTCAAATGAGATACTGATAAGCCACGCCCCTCCAGAGAACAGCAGAACTGAACAACCAACAAACCACGGATAAGGGCACCTCTTCTGTGATGTCACAATTGGGGAGAAATCTACTTGGCTTGTTTAAACCACAGCCAGTACAAACATGGAAAAATCAGTGATTATTTTTTTCCTTAAAAACACACACACACACACACACACACACACACACACACACACACACACACACACACAAACTGGAAACTCTTGTGAATGTCAAAACATGACTAAAAAGTGAGTTTTGCATAATAGGTCGCCTTTAAAAAGTTTTTGGTATGTGTCTCATGGGGGTTTTGCTCACAGAAACATCCAATTAATCTGTGAGAAACAGCTAGAAGTTCTAAACTCCAGGGTGGACATATCATAAATTCATAAGCGAGCCAATAAAGTGGGTAAATCCACCCAGTTCCTTTTTCATACTTATATTTAACAACCTTGAACTATTTGCGACACTCCAGCAACTTTACGCCACGAGCCAGAGCAGAAAATGGCCTGCTTTGACCTAGCCAGGGAAAATCGTGGTGCCTAAAGCATAAGATCTTTGGTGCTTTAGCACAAATCAGTTGAATGTGCAAGTTTATAGTGACATTTATTTATTTATTTATTCCTTTTATTTTGCAAAGTTGCAGCGAGGACGGATAAACTGCATTAGCCATGTGACCTTGGTACAGCGCAGGCGGCTGGATCGGGTCCAATTGGATAAAGCAGGTAATGAAGGGGTGCTGAAAGGGCCAGCTAGAGTAATGGACCATTTGACCAGAGGCGAGCACTTAGTGCTGAAGATGAACGGGAGGCTATGGTGTATTATTGTGTGAGCAAGGAGCAAGGATCAAAGCTGAATTCATCATGCATAGATGTATGTTGCGTTTTAAATTTGTTTTGCCGCGGTTGACAAAATGCTCGGAAAGGTCACAGACTTTCTCTCTGTCCGGACACCAAACCCGGATTCTGTTTCAGTGATGATGCAAGGATTTTTTCATGCCTTTAGAAAATATGCAATGAACGAAATGCTACTTATCATGCACCAAATTTCAAAGTGTCTAATCAAAATGTTACCACTTAAGACTTAATAGTTTTTTTTAAAAATTCATTTAAAAGTTATGTAACCCATTCCAAATGATAATTTCCTATAGAAACAATGGCGATCACCTTCATGTTAACTTTTGATTTATAGCTGCTGCTCTATAAAACCAGTCAACTCCTCCTGACCAACCAGGATCCTGAATTCAACCACGCTGCTCTATAACATCGCATTAACCCGTGCTATTAGATCTAAACGCATGTCTGAGGATGCCTTCCTCCAGGGAGCTGACCTGCCTGAAGGAGTCTTGATGGATGAATTGCATTCTCATTATTGATCAGTCAAAGCAGGATGTATTATCCAAACAAGAAGCAGGCGCTGACGGTGGCCTCTGCATCTATTTACCTTTCCTCACGTTCATTAAACGGTTCCATGCTTCCAAGTCCAAGGAGACGGCTTATACTCTGCGCAATTACCGTCTTCATCTCTCCGCTTTATTCCTCCTCACACATCTCTGACATTTCTATGTTTAACCACCGAGACGTCAGACATGAGTGCACAATATGTTCTTTGCCGTCTTTAAGCCTCGCAAAACCTATAACACTTATCACTTGATGGGTGTTACATCTGTGACATCCAGACCACTGCTGTGTGCGAAGCTATAAATAGCATTTGAACAAAACCTAAATGGCTAACATCATGGTTATGCCTATAAATATCCTGTTTCTGATTAACACGTTTTCTTTAAGTGCACCGCAGGAACATACTAACTGCTTCATTTGAGAATATTGTGTATCAGTGTCGTGGTAGTATTCTTACACCCTGACATACTGTATTTTACATTAAATGTACAAACCTTAACTCAGATATCTACTCCTATCCCGTCCTTCTGCTCCAATACTACTGGTTTCTCCAGATCCCATCCTTTCAGCACCAATATCCCAACATATTAATCTGGCACAAGAACAGACACAATATTACAAGGACTGATCTATAAGTTCAAGCAACTGGTTTAATAACCACGGGACTACAAGTACTTTCCTAGTCCTGGTCTAGGAAACCAAAGAAAAAAAAGGGCTTCAGGAAGGATTTTTCTATTTGTTGTAGTTGTTAAAAAGACATACAGAAGTCAGAAGTCTTGTGTTGACTAATGAGTAATGAGTAAGGCAGTGATTAATGCTGCAGTTTGCCATTCTTGCCTTCTACTCACAGGCAAATACAAAGATCCATGGTCTGTTCCAGGCCACACTTCTACTAAGCCTAAACGTTCATTTAGAATCAGGGGTAGAGAAATTTCTGCAGCACCAAAGGGCAATAGGAGGGATTAGTAATGGTCTTTGGGTTGAGCAATGCCCATCCATTAAGTCTCACCAAAGAAGCTTCTGGAATATGCACCACTGTGACACTAATAAAGCCTCTGAGAAATGGACCAGTGACTCATTAACCAAGGCTCTGGAAGGACTCATCAATGAAGCATCTGAACCGAAACTGCATCGAAGAATCCTTTGAAACAAAGGCCAGTAAGCCTCTGGAACATGGACCAACCCCTCATCAATGAGGCACCCGGATGAAGACGCTATCAATGAAGCCTCCGTTTATGAATCAACACCTAATTAATGACACCTCTTAAACATAAAGTAATGGGGCAACAATAAAACATCTGGAATGTGGACCAAGTTCCAATTCATGAAACTGGACTGAACAATTATCCTCACCAATAAAGGCTCTGGAATATGGACCAGCACATCAATGATAAAGCCTCTGGATCCAATTAATTAATTAAGCCGCTGAAAGATAGATCAATGGCCTAACTTCATAATTCATTTCTCTGATCCATTAAAAATAGATCAAGATCGTATCAAATGATCCTTTGAAAACTCGGCCAGTATCCCATCACTTAAATCTCAGGCATTTTGACTAATTTCTTAAAGTATCAAAGAAGCCTCAGGAACATATCTGGACTGCTGTGGTCAAGTTCTTACCTACCACCTGGTATATATAACACAAGGCCTAATTGACAGTTTAGTCATCCCACGGAGCGCTACAAAGGGAGTTGCAGAAGCTTCAGGTGATCCAGGACCTCCCAGAATGTCCTCAATGATCTGCATACATTTTAATTGTTCTATCAAACTACTATAGTACCAAAGATTCATACCTGCAGTACAAATTCCAGCACCAGGGCTGGTCTCGAAGCTCCTCTGAGGAATTTTCTCCGTCCAGACATTACCGAGAGACGATCAAGGTGACCTGCTAAAATATTCTTTTGTGTATAAATGTCAAAAAAATTGTCTCCCATAGAGCGGAACTATAAAGGTGGGAACATCAATCTGGTCCAGAGGGAGAGAGTATTTCATTGGTATGTGGTCTTCATGGTCTAGAGGAACCTCGGGAAAATGCAGTACTTCGTTCTATGCCAAGGTCGGCTATATAAAATCTTTCTGGGTGTTTAATTATGTACATTAATGTACTTTACCTTGAAGCCATTATCTTCTGTTTACTTTGTCCCAAAACCCGAAATATACGGCGCTTACATAAGCATAGAAAATAGAAAGCGTATGACGTGTGAGTATCGATTAGCATTAAAATGATAATTAGTCTTTAATGACGTCCCCACCTGAATAATTACGTGAATTAAACCACTGATAGCCTCGACTAATTGCAAACCATTGTATCAGTACAAAGCAAACATAATTATCAAGTCTACGCATGTTAACCGCATTATTTTACACAGCTAGAACAGCATTTTTGCTATGATATATGGCCGATAATATAATCTGGATCATTATTGACGACATTTGGAAATTTGGTAAGTGGTGTACTGCACTGGTGTGATTTCAAAAAGCGAGCCAGCTGAAAACACTAAACCACAAGATAAGTATCTGATCCTGAGAATCAATACAAGCCTTAAACAATCACGAGAAACGCATGCATTCAGCTCAAGATCGGGGAAAGACGAGCTTCACTAAGACCTTTTATCGGTGAATAATGGTGGCCTGGCCAAGGGCTTGGTTTCTGTAATGATTGGAATTGAAGAAATGGATGATCTCATCAGTGCAAAGGAAGAGTTAATGGTATAGACTTCCAGGCATCTCTTAATGACTACGCTCCAGTAACCTAGTTTGCTTTTAGTTGTTTTTCTTTTGGTTAAAAAAAAAAGACAGTATCGTGGTTGCCTGGGAGATGTGAATTTATGTAATATATTTTTTTTTTATCAGCAGGGTTCCATAGAATGTTAAAAATGGGGTAACGGTTGTAAAGGTCTTTTACTTTGGGCTTATTTATTACTTGGTCTTTATCTCTTTATAAGGCACGTATTGAAAAATATTAAGATCTTTTCCAGGTTTATAATTATTATTTTTGTTTTTTACGTTTGTGATGTTTTTTTGAAAATCAAGGCTACACGGAGCAGAGGTAAAGAAGGTGCAGGACTTTACGTACTTAGGGTCAACGGTCCAGAACGACGGAGAATGTGGAAAAGAGGTGAAGAGGCGTGTACAGGCAGATTGGAATGGGGGGAGAAAAGTGTCAGGAGTGTTGTGTGATAAAAGAGTATCAGAGAGAATGAAAGGAAAGGTGTACAAGACAGTGGTGAGACCAGTGATGCTCTACGGCTTAGAGACAGCAGCACTGAAGAAAAAACAGGAGGCAGAGCTGGAGGTAGCGGAGATGAAGATGTTGAGGTTACAAGGATGGAGAGGATCAAGAATGAGTTCATCAGAGGGACAACCCGTGTTGGATGTTTTGAAGACAAAGTCAGGGAGGACAGATTGAGGTGGTTTGGACATGTTCAGAGGAGAGGTTGTGAGTATATCTGTAGAAGGATGCTGGAGGTTGGAACTGCCAAGCAGGAGGTCTAGAGGAAGACCAAAGAGGAGATTTATGGATGCAGTGAGAGAGCACATGAAGTTGGTTGGTGTGAGAGAAGAGGAGTTAGGACAGAATTAGATAGAGGCAGATGATTCGCTGAAAGGGAACAGCCAAAACACAAAGAAGAAGAAGGTCAATGAAGTTACTATACAGTACCTGGTTCTTAGTCAGGGACGATCTGATCATTTGATTCATACACATTCACATTTCATAGAAACTTCCCTATTTTCTTGTGATTGTGTGAAGCTGCTTTGCGACAATGACAATTGTTAAAATAAAATTTAATTGAACTGAAGAGAGAGTATTTAAACATAAAATGTTAAAACATACAAAAAGACTTATTTTTCCAGGAGGTACTGATGCTGGCACTGACCCAGGTACTAAATGCGGTTCTTCACACCATTAAGGCTTTAGACATTTCTTACATTATACGTTATGTCACAAATCCACCAGTTTGTTGGAACCCACCAAGCACGGGGAGAACACACAAACTCCATGCAGACAGACCAGAGTGCAGGACTTGAACCCTCGACCCTGGAGGTGCGAGGCCACAGAGCTTACCACTTCACAACTCTGCCTCCCTGTAGCTATTTTATTAGTTTTTATATAAAGACATCAGTGCACTGGTGGGCTGACAGATCTGAAATTGTATTTAATAATAATTTCAGGAAATTGATATTTATATGAGATTTGCATTGTATTGCAATTAATTAATTGCTTATAGATAGATAGATAGATAGATAGATAGATAGATAGATAGATAGATAGATAGATAGATAGATAGATAAAAGATTCTCTTGTGTTCTTTTCACATTCCCTAAAGTAAAACCTCATCACACTCGCTGCAAGCGTCCCTCTGGAAGATGTCCAGCTCTAAATGCAGAGCTTGGACTGACCACAGGACCTGACATGCCACCAAACTCATTGATTGCCGGTCTGTCTTGTTAGGTTGACACAAACCTGCTGGTGTGGACAAGTCCAAGCCCATGGCCCTGATTTTGGCTACCAGCCAGGTCAACCCGGTGATTAATGTACGTCCTGGCAGACGTCAGCGTCCTCAGCGGCCGATTCATCAATCACACGGACAGCTGCACTGTCTTAGCTCAAAGACCACTGCGCTAAGTCCTTGTGGTTGTGTGTTCACGTCCAGGTGTGAAGCGTGACTCTGACACAACACGCTGAGACACGCTGGCTTTACAACAAAGCCGAATTTAACTTCACATCTGGGTGACGTTTGAATCGATTATTTATTCAGAACGCTCCGTGAAACTCAATCGTTTGATATTAATGACTAGCAAGTAAATGATCCTAAACAAATGTACAAGACCGGCCATTTAACTAGGACAAAAGTAATGGCGCTCCCTGAGAAGAGAAATAGTCAATATGTGTCTGCAGTAGCTGCAATGGCTGGGCAGTGACTAGAATTACTGGAAGATTTATCACACACTAAGATTTTACCATTTAGTCATCACTTTGTCTTTCAGCTCTCTGTGAGCTTTATCTTTTATGGAGTTTTATAGGACTGGTTACTGGGGAATCAGCTGTGCTGTGAAAATGCTTACTAAGGTGAGGATCGTTCAAAGCAAAATCAGAAAACTTCTTCTAAATCTGGCAGATTTGATCGACTGATTGATCGCAGTTTAAATTGAAAACAAAATGTACTTATTTATGTGTACAATAATTTAGAATACTACACTCTAAAAAAATACTGGGTTAAAAACAACCCAATTTGGGTTGTTTTTAACCCGGCCGCTGGGCAAATATTGGACCAATTACATGCTGGGTTCATTTAACTTAGCAACATGGGTTATTTGTTTAACCCAGCAAGATGGGTAAAATATTCAGTCCAAATTCTCTGTCATATTTAACTATAATGCTGGGTTAGTTCTACCACATAAATTGATCAAATGTTGTACCCAGAACTATTCTACTCTACCCATTGTATTGACTGGAATGTTGATTATAATTCTACCTCACAAATAGGTTATTATTGTTTTTATGTTTTACATGTCTATGGGTAAAACAGTTTAAACAGTTAAATTATTTTGATATACTGGTCTATTACAAAAAACTCTAAGTTTTGCAAACCATACATATATGCAATAAACAACACCCAATTAATTGTACAAATCATAGAAAAAATATTTATATTTATTTTTCAAAAGCACAAGATCAGATAATACAAAATAAGTTCAACAGCGACATCATTACGATACTATTACTCAGAAGCACTAATGCCTGAGAGCAGTGCTGGTCATTATCTCCCAACATCAGGATGTAGGGGTTCGGCCTTGACACTTCAGCCTGCTGGAGATATTCCACAGTGTTCGTTCCAACCTTAGAAAGAAAGAAATTAAAGAAAGTAAAAGTTTATGGAAAAATTGAGAGGGTTGGCTAGTATGCATATTTGTAAGAAGATTAGTGTTTTGTAACACCTCAGCTTTTTATTGTCTCAAGCACCGAGATTAATAAAGTTCTAATGTTAATGTGCTTGCTAACGCTAACAACCTAGCTAAATGCTAGCGTCATGCTGGCACTACAGTTAACAGTTTAGCTACCATCTTCATACACCCTGCAAGCATTCTACAAAGAAAGCTAAAAAGCTCAGATATTTTTGCAGTTTCTTTCATACACAGGTGGGGTTCTTTGGTTTGGCTAGCTAGCTAGCAGCCATTGTCAGATAAACTAGCATGCTATAGCACAGACCAGGCTGAAAGTTTGAGTGTAACATTAACATGGTAACATAAATAAATGTTACATACAGTGAACAAATTCAGTCATAGGTGAGTGAAAGTGTGTATACAGACCTTGTATTTAACGTTTACATTTCCTCTTAAATGCGCGAGGAGGAAACACCCTCATCAGCGGCCCAAAAAAAGACACGAAGCTAACACAGCCACTGAATACACGGTGAACTTCGGAGGAGAGGCGGTCTTGTCTGTGATCTTAGCTGTCACTAGCTAACCAAAAAGTACCCAACTCACTGTAAATAACCCAGAAAAATGACCCAACAGGGGCAGCCCAGCGTTTGGGTAGTAAAAATAACCCAGCATTCTTTAGTGTGTAGTTACATTAGTATTTATACAAGATGTGTGACTGGATGTATGCTTTCTTTTCCCTCATAAAGCATGGGGGTACAAACATTTGCACTAATTTGCAGTACAAGCATACAGTATCATATCCCTCACTATGGCTGAGGTTTTAACGAATGCCCCCGCGTGTGTTGCCCTGAATGTAAGGTTCTGTGTAATTGTCTCCATTTCTTTCTTTCAAGGCTTCTATAGCATGTATCATCATCATCATCATCATCATCATCTTCGTCATCATCATCATGATCGACTTCTCCGTGTCATTTCATCGAGCCATGAGCTGTGAGCTTCTGAGCCGAGCCGAGGTTTAAAAACACACAGATATTCCCGGCTGCATCTCTCCACCTCCACTGATTACAGACAATGATGGCCGGGGTTAAGACATGTGAAGTGGTAGAGGATGAAAAAAAACAGCAAAGAAAAAAAAAAAAAGCTTGCAGCTTTGAGTGCATGTCATGACCGTGTAAAGAGAAAACGATGTTGAGAAGAGCTCGGTCCTGCTTTCATTTCAATCTTCACGCGGGTGCAGGGGTGAAAAAGAACGAGACGTTTGTGAAATAATCAACACGTGAGCGTGAAAACTTCAAAAGATTGCTTTCTCAGCTCAGCAGCCTGACTACAGCGGTAAAGGGGGCAGAGTCACAGCAGGTAGTCACTGCAGGATGCAGAGTCAAACCGTTGATTGGTGGGGTTGTGATAGTTTTTTATGGTCTGGAGACGTCTCTCCAAATTAGTACAGCGCGGCGGTGATGAAGTCTGGATTCTGATTGGTCAGAATGTGTTGATTCATTTCCTATAACAGGAGAAGAAAATAACAGGGTTACATTGATGCACTAGTTATAAAGGCTACTTACAGTATAATGGTGGTTTAGTGGTTAACACTGTCGCCCTGCACCTCCAGGTCTTGGGTTCGATTCCCACGTCGGGTCTGTGAGCATGGAGTTCACATGTTGGGTTTCCTTCAGGTACTCTGGTTTCCTCCCACAGTCCAAAGACATGCAGATTAAGTGAATTGGCGTTCCCAAATTCCCCGTAGCCTGCGAATGTTGACTGGAGGGGTACAATATGGGAATAAACACAACAGTCACCATTGGATGGACTTGTTATAATATATTACCACTTCTATAGTATCAGCTCATACATGAGGACATTTTTGGTAAGGCTTATTAATTATGTTGATTTAACATGTAAGGAAGGAGTCTCTAGTGTCAGCAGTTGGTACATTTCAACATAGATTTATTTATTTATTTATTTATTTATTTATTTTTAACAGGAATTTGTGTTTAATGGAAAGTTGTGGCAAGTTGTGTTTTTATTTGTTTTATTTTCTTTCAATAGGGAAACGAGAGGCTGGTGAGTGAACTGTTGCTTATAACTGTCTTCCACAACCGTAATGGCATGATGGTGTAGTGGTTACCCTGTCGCCTTGCACCTCTAGGGTCTGGGTTCGATTCCTGTCTCTGTGTGCATTGCTGGGTTTCCTCCCACAGTCCCAAGACATGCAGATAAGGCTAAGTGGCGTTTCCAAATTGCCTGTAGTGTGTGTGTGTGTGCGCTGCGATGGACTGGCACCTTGCCTCGCCTAAGTCTCCTGGAAATGTAGTGGAGTAGAAAGTACAGATATTTGCTGTAGGATGTAGTGGAGTAACAGTAAAAAAAATATATATATATACATTTATATATACATTTAACTGCCCAAGTACTTATGTACAGTAACGTAGTACATATACACAGTAACCTCCTACCTCCAAGTATAAGAGGCATAAAACACTTGCTCTTATGGCAAACTAATAAACATCACTCTCATTGTTGTTCATTCTCCCGTAAAATCATGACACAGAGAGGTGTTTATACTTTCTTGTTTTCATCACAAAGAATATGGACATTTTGTCTCTACTCCAAACCCACTGCTTCCATTTTACAAATCTAGAACCATTAACCATCCAAAGAACTTTCAGGGAAGCATTTTGTTCAGAGACTGTAAAACATTTCGGCAGAAATCCTCCGCCGCCTTTGATCAGAAGTATTACAGTTGGACAGTTGGACAGGAACGAAGTCTTCCCTCTGAAACCTGTCACTGAGGCTCAGAGGCTCGCGTTATTATTCATCATGCGGTAGAAAAATGAGACGGTGCACCGGTGTGCATGGAGGATATTACAGTGTGGGATGAAAATGAAAAAAAGAATAAAATAAAATCTCAGATTGCTTGAAAATGAGAATAAGAAACAATCTCAGGATATTAATTTCTTCTGGACGACATTAGGTTAGCCGTAATAAATACGAATTCTTATTTATACGCGGCTCAATTTCACGTCGTCCCGCATGACTCAGAGCGGTTTGATAAAAAAAGAAAAAAAAATCCTTTTGTACAGACACGAAATACCTACAGGACACGCAGGGTTATAGTTTATATAATGTCATATAATATGCCATGAATTACAGTAAAGTAAGTATGAACAGACAGTACAGTAGAAAAAGTTTGGTATTTATTTCCTTAATTTATTAGCATCCACAAACACGTTAAAACAAAACTCTGACGGAGCGTGAGCTCAGAAAACTAGCCGTTTCTATGGAAACGCAACCTCGTAATGCCTATTGTACACACTGCGCTTATATATTATGCAGTCAATACTAGAAAATAATAAAAAACAGTTGACAGAAATACACTGAAAGCCTCTGGCTAAATGCTTTCCATTAGTTTAAAAAAAAAAAAGGAAAGGAATGAAAGGTTGTGATGAAGCGCCGTCGTTAAACAAGTGTCTTAGATTCTAGAAAGTGTCATTTATTTGACAATAAAACCTCTAAAAGACAATGTGTGGGCGTGTCTGATTGCAGAATGACTGACAGGTCATGTGAACACAACTTGTGAAAGTGCTAGAGACGTGATGATGATGTATAGAAGAAGAAATTTTATTATTTTTACACACCAGTTCCCCTTTATGATCAATTACAAGCAAATGTAAAGAGAGATTTTATTCCAGAGATTTATTTGCTGTTTATACACAAACCGACAGTACGGGTGCATTGGAATTATTAGTGCAGACGCTCTCTGAGTCAGTGATAAAAAAAAATATATATATAAATAAATAAATAAATAAATACATACATAAAAACAAGACAGATAAGAAGAGCTGAATAAACATACAATGCAGGAAATAAATACTGGAAGGGTGTTGTCAGACTGTAATAAACATTATCAAGCACTATAATGTACTTTAGTGTATTTTAAACATGACCACCAAATATGGAATTGTTGCATTGCTTCAAATTTCTCTTGAATATTTAATTGCATATTTAATATCGCAATTTTCACTTTGTTGCACTTTGTTCTTATATATAAATAAGGTGAAGGATAACGGCTGAGGTTTCTTTAAACCGGATACACTGATTACACAGTGCCATGCAAAAGTATTTATACTGTGCCCTGTGAACTTTTCCATATTTTGTCACGTTACTAATTACTGTAGGGGACTAATGAGGGCGATCGGTTCCACTGGATTTCAGTTAGAGGGATCAGTGTCAAAGGGGGCTGAAAATAAACGCACCCCACACTTTTCAGATTTATCATTTTCCTTCCACTTCACAATGAAATTTTAATTTTAAAAGATCAAGGGGTGTGAATACTTTTGCAAGACACCATATATAGTAGCAGCAGGTACAGACAGAAATAAAAAGTTTACAGGTGTGAGGCAGACATGCTCTTTTCTTTCCTAGTCTCTCTGTCCCTGGAAAGATGTTGCTGTAGAAACGGGCCTTGCGTATGATTATTCCGTCCGGTTTGCCGTGTCTGAGGTTGTGTGTTGTGCGTCTATACGTGAGCAGAGAGCGAGTTGGTTGGTGTGTGTGTTTCCCTGAGGATACTTTGTGCTTTTTTTTTTCCCTGCAGCATTGTTGTTGTGTGTATAAAGTGTCAGTTCAGATCCAATGATACTCTCTGCAACCTTCATGACTCTTTGGAGAGCCTCCCGTTCTGCCCGGGTGGTGTTGCTGAACCAGACAGACTCTGTAAGTCCTGGATGAAGGAGTCCAGCCTTCTTTAGCCGAAGTATTTTAATGTAATGTTTATCAAACATACATTTAAACAGACTCGTCGATGTGTTATTGGTCCCTAAATAGGCTAAATTTTCCAGTTCAGCCCACTTGACATTTGCTTAAATGTAACGTGACGCGTTATCTAAAACGAATTCGACACCCCTGCCCGAGAGCCGGAGCAAGAAGACGTCCCCTGGCTTAATTAACCACAAATGAATCATTTTCCTGCCAATATTTCAGTCTCTCGTCGTCAGCTAATGGGGTCGTATTGTGTTTTCCGCTTCTAGCGTGCTCATTTTACCCTAATAAAAGCCTTGTTAATGAGCTGATAAAAAAAAAGCCTATGAGAGGGAGTAAAGCTTTCAGACAGGGGATCGCTACTAAAGCTACAGTAGCACGCGGCACAAAGCTAACTGTGGCTCTAATTACGATGACTAGCTCCATCAGAGACGCGGCTCGTGAGCTCAAACGTAGAGCGAATTCAGAAACGCGCGTGAAATATCCTCACATGATTAGTCCTGCCGCTGTTTACCAATCAGGATAAATTGCAGCAGCCGGGCTTGCTTCGGCCCGATCACGTGCGACTTTCTTTCCTGAAAGCCGGCTCTTCTCGTCCTTATCGCATCCCGACAAACACTTTCTCACGATCAGATAACGGCAGAATAAAGTAAAGCGAGCGGCTGGGTGTAGCGAGCTATGTGTATTTAGAGCAGTTTCGCTAAACGGATCGTCTGACAGCGTTTACAGGAAAACCGATAGCGAGCGGGTTCAAGAGAGAGCGTGAGTGATGGGAATTTTATTTTTATGTCTATGTGAATTTCATCAGGCTCAGTCATGCGTTTGTAGAAATGAGAAAGAGGAGTGTTTTCAGGTCATGTTAAATGGTTCTGATGTGTTATGTTTAGTGTTAGAATCACTATAATGAAGAGGGATTTAATTAATGCAACATCCTGAGCAAGGAGTTCAATCACATGCAGAGTTACACAAATATTACCAAAAGTATTCGCTCGTCTGCCTTCACATGCATATGGGTTTAATATGATGTCGCCCTTCGCAGCTTCAACTCTTCTGTGAGGGCTTTCCACAAGGTTTCGGAGTGTCTTTATGGGAATTTCTGACCGTTTTTCCAGAAGCGCATTTGTCAGGTCGGACACTGATGGTGGACGAGAAGGCCTGGCTCACTCATCCATGTCTTTATGAACTTTTCTTTGTGCACTGATGCGCAGTCATGTGGGAACTGGTGTGGGTTGTTTTTCAGGAGTTGGACGCCCTACTCCCTAGCCACCTACTTACTAGTGAAAGGAACTCGTAATGCTTCAGCATACCAAGACATTATGGACAATTTCACATCATCCCAACTTTGTGGGAACAGTTTGGGGACGGCCATCTTCCTGTTACAACATGACTGCGCACCAGTGCACAAAGCGAGGTCCATAAAGACATGGATGAGTGAGTTGGGTGTGGAAGAACTTGAGGTCCATAAAGACATGGATGAGTGAGTTGGGTGTGGAAGAACTTGAGTCCTGACCTCAACCTGATAGAACACCTTTGAGATGAATTAGGGCGGAGAGTGCGAGCCACGCCTTGTCGTCGAACATCAGTGTCTGACCTCACAAATGTGCGTCTGGTAGAACGATTAAAAATGCCCATGAACACACTCCTAAACCTTGTGGAAAGCCTTCACAGAAGAGTTGAAGCTGTTATATGTGCTAAGGGGGCGGGGCCAATATCATATTAAACCCTATGGATTAAAAACTGGATGTTACTCAAGTTCATATGCATGTGAAGGCAGGCGAGCAAATACTTTTTGCCATATAGTGTATTCAGCAATAAAGCACTCAGTGTGGTGTTGTTTTAAGAAAATAATCAGCGACTTTAAGCGATGTTATGAAACAGAGGTACGATTACTTCACAAAATCACGCTACGTATGAAGTTTCTTTTCTTTAATAATGAATTTAAAAATAAAATGATAATATGAAGTGTTACATTTTTTCTTTATTAAATAATAAATAATGCCACATCATACTTTTTAATGCATTTACATATAGTTGCTGTAATATTGTGAAACATCCGTGGGGGGCTTTTTTTTTTTTTTTGCTAAATAAATGAATAAATAAAAATCCAGAATAAAACTCCTACTTAAAACTTTTTAAAAAAGTTATAGAATTACTCTTGACTTTTAGAAAGCTCTGACACGGGAGACTCCTTCCATAAATGCTGCATGAACAGCTCATCATGTACTGTACAGTCCCTTTAAGTATCAGGTTAATATACAAACGAGAGAGGTTTTGGAAGTGTGCATTAATATAAACACCTCACTGCCAGAGAGATTCTGACCAATCAGGATCCACGATTCAGCGGCGGCATTGGTGTAACAGTACAGTAATAGCTGGAAGTATATTATAATGGTTACAAATTCCACATTAAATAGTTTCTGTGTGTTCGATCAACTTGGATCAAGTGGAAAAGCAGTGTTGCCATGGCAACAATGACAACGTGCCAATGTCTATATTCAGCATTTTTTTTTTTTTCCCCAGTCCCTGCATTCAAATACACTTATTTTTACAAACTCGCAATCTTATTAAAGCTTTTTTTATGATTATTTTCCCAGCCAGTGAGTCACAGCTCGGGCTCATTATGACCATAAAGTGTAGCAGCAATAGTGACCGGAGTGATCAAGACCAGATTAATACCACCCCTTCTACAGCCTCAGTCCAGCACCGCCTCAGAAATAGATTGCACCGCGCCGCATCCATCCATCATGTCTGAATAATGCCCAAGTGTAGAATTTCAATGCGATATTTATCCCCAAACTGGAAAGATACGAAGCACAGGGCCATGGACCTAATTACAAAAGCGATGGAGAGCCGGAGCATGAAAAGATTCTGGATGCGTCTAATATGATCGGGTATTAATCACAGCAGGCTGTTATGTCCCTCATATTGTGTTTCGCTATAATGTGATAGAACAAACCGTGGCCTAATATGAATAAAAAAAAAAATGTTTCATTTCTTGTCTGACATGTCAGCTTGATCATAGCAATGGTCCTTGTAGATCCTTTTGATTAGTTACAGAAGGAAAGCACGGAGGTGGCATTATCGATATTTTCCTTCTCGTTTTGTACAGACTGAAATGACATTGGTGCCCCTGACGCCCACTTTGCCCCGCGTCTACTGACAGATGCATCGTTTTTCCCTCTGACTCACCACCCTGTGAATTATACCCTCATATTCTGCAGCGATTTGGCTGCGATTTTTCTCCCTCTGACATCTGATGCGTGCTCAGCCATGCGATTCAATTTCTCACCGAGGAACAAATGAAAAGGGATATCTCTCTCTCTCTCTAATGCAGATAGATTCTTATTGGCATGCGTCCACGAGGCATCGTTTATTTCTTAAATAAACGCCTCCCTGATGGCAGCAGATCTGATGAATGACAAGAACTCCGGGGCAATGGAAGGTAGCAGGAGGCAGACTGTGCAATCACTCGAATGGCACCATCCCAAAAACTGTAATCTTACAAAATTAGACTTTACACACTGCTGACTCGGAGTTCAGAGAAGTCCCAGAGGTAGATTTCTCTCCAGATGTCGGTTCGATTTTAATCTGTTTTCTAAAAAAATAAATAAATAAATAAAAAAATGGTCACCATGATCATTTCCATTGAGTTCAGTCACTGTTAAGTTGAGGATCAACAAGTCAAACTGAGATATTGAGTTCATAGGTCACTTTTAACCATCATCAAAGCTCTAATTTAGCAATCATTGTAGCTTGGGTAACCTTTGAACCCTGCTTTAAATTCACAAGGGAGAAGCCATCCACTTCTCTTCGGTGGGCGTGGCAAAATCGTAATGCTCTTAAACGTTAATAAGTTCACTGAAAATGAACTAACATGCTAAATTATGGTAAGTTTTGCACTAGTTTTAAGATTAGCGTAGCATAGCAAAACAAGCTAGCCATACTAGTTACTAAAGTTGGTTGTAAAAATCAGTGATGATTCACAATTGTATTGTTTTGTTTTTTCTGTTGCTATTCACTCCAAAGTAGATTTATTTTTAATTCATACATGTTTGCATTTGAAGATTTGTTGCCATTCCTCTATAATCTAAGCTATTATAACAAGTGTGGTAGGACCAAATTATTTGCTAGGTTTGTTTAGAATTGCAGCAAAATCTGAAAAAATAATTAATATTGAATCAGGGTATAGTGTATATAATTGTGTTATTTACGAAACTGCAATACAAATCAGATGATAATATTGAATCGGGATACCCCTGATTAGTGATGGGAAGTTTGGATCATTTTAGTGACTCAAAATGAACTAATCTTTTTTTGAGTCATTTAGTTCATCAAGTTCTTTTGATCAGAAATAATATAAAATGTTGCATCAGTTACCCCCAACACATCTACATACAAAATGTTGGCTATAGTTCCAGTAATGAAAATATTACAATGCAGCTAAGGACATATTATGATAAACAGAATGAACAGCTCACCATCATATCGTCTGGTCCAAATCGTTAGTTTTTTTTGTCACGTGACTCTCATAGACGATATGCACTGCATTACACAGAATTGGGCGGTTCTTCTCATGAGTCTTCTAGTCTGAGTCGTTTGTTCTTTTGAATCTATTGCACTGCATAGTGTCTATGGGAGTCACGTGACAAAAGAACGAACGACTCGGACAAGAAGACTCATTGAGTATAACCTCTCAATTCTTTTCCTGTGTAATGCAGCGCATAGCGTCTATGGGGGTCACGTGACAAAAGAACTCTCTCTCTCTCTCTCTCTCTCTCTCTGAGACCATTTGTTCTGAGTCACGTTAAAGACACTTTCAAAAATAACGAATTGTTCATGAACGACCCATCACTACCCCTGGTGATTCCCACCTGTAGCTACAGTACATCGCGCTCTCCAGAGGCACCAACCTCCTCTGCTACTTTCTTCCAAGCCATAGTTTTATCTCTCTAATGTCTCTATATAATGTACACTGAATAAATCCTCGAAGAGAACAAGGCAAAATGAAACCACTGTTGTAAGTTTTGCGACCACACACGATGTAGGATTGGAACGAGGCATCATTAGATCAGTTTTTACAGTTTTAAACCTCATCGCCCGTCACTTTGCTAATGTGAACGTTTGCTAACTAAAAAGATTGAGCTACAGTATAAAGGTCAAGATATACAAATTACAAGACGAATTTTAGCTAAAGTATTAATTTAAATACATTTTCTTAATGCAATAAACAGGACAAATTTAAATGTTTATGTTTTGCTTTATCTTATATTGCTTTGCTGCATTTCACATTAACACATTTGATCAAAAACCAACATTTGCCCAGGAAGAGCAATCACATACAGTACAATACCTCTCGGATCAATCAGGTGTTTTTTGTTATTGTTGTTGTTGTTGTTTATATATATTTGTATCCCTGTAGCTAGTCTTCAGTCCAGTGAGCTGACTTTACCTGAATAATTTATGTAAATAAATGCATTTGGCTGCTATTGATGTTCTGCCACAGGAACTGCACTCATTCATTTTTCAAAAACTTACACAGCTGATCGAACTGTTATATATATACATTTATCAGCTCTGTTACATTAAATTTTTTCAAACTCTAAAGGTGTTCAAGTTAAACCGGGACTTGTGATGAAATTTCTGATGAATGAAGATGTAAAAGCAATTGACATTTACAGAAGACTTCAAGCACTGTACAGCGATGAGACTCTTGGCCCTGTATAGTCCTGACCTCACTCCAAGCCATTTCCACATGTTTAGGGCATTAAAGCACGTCCTGTGAGGCCAGTGTTTCAGACGTGAAACAGGCAGTCTGATGGAGAAACCTTTCTACTGTACCCTGATGGTGTCCAACTGGGATAAGTGCATTTCTGTAGAAAGGGATTACATAGAGTTATAAAGGGAGTTTTCTCACTCTCATAACTGTGTTCTGTTATTCTGCACATTCACACCCCGCTTTGGCCCCCCGTAAAAAAAAATATATAATCTTCTGAAATATCGCAGGCAAGCAGCTGATGACTTTTTTATTGGAATTTGCTCGTTTAAGTATAAAAATCGATCATTTTAATCAAACAAAATACAAACTCTTTTCAGCTGCAAGCTTTCACGACACAATTGTTAGAAATAACTCAATACAAAGGTGTCTCATTGCCTATTTATTTAGCATAAATTAGTTTTTAAAAGATGACAACCTCCAAGCTAAAAGTATTGAGTCTGTTTTTCAGAAGCATTAGCGCTAGGTAAAGTGTTCAGGTTTTATAAATATTACAACCCTTTAGATCACATACTTTAATTGACAGGTAAGAAAAATGTAGTTGGTGAGCTCTTAACTTGTTTAAATAATATTAGACAGAGCATTAATATTTGTCCACATCAATTGACATTCCTCAGAATAAAAAAAAAAGCGCATATGGTGTCCCACAAGGTGCTGATTTAAGCCTCTTTCTGTTCTTTATTTATTTACAACCCCTAAGTTCTCAAATAAAATGCTCATTTCTGAGCGCTGATGAAATATTTATTACATTTATCCATTCTGTTAGATTTAACAGAACATCTATAGTAAATGTACCACTATAAAATCTACAAAACCTAGAAGCATGTTCTGGTAAATTGTAATAAAATATTAATATCCCAATATCAGTCTAGAACAGAGGTGTGATTATGAATATCCAGTATATATCATGTTGTGGACTGTAAAAGATTTATGATAAAAGCCTCCAGATGTCCATAACCGCACTAGAGGGCAAAATAAAACATAATAAATTTAATTATCATGTTTAAAAAATGGTGATGCAACTGAGTCTCTTTACAAAGTAAGTAGTGTAACACTTAACATCCTCACCAAGAAAAAAACACTATGGAATCTTTATAAAATATTGCAAAATATTGCATTTTTATTATTTTATTTATTTTTTCATATTTTAACTTTCTTTTTTTTTCCAACCAGACCACAGTATACAGTAGGTTTACTCCAAAGGTTGAGATGTCATGTTATGGTAAAAGTATCAATATATTTACAAATATCCAAAAAATAAACACAATGTTTTTGGGTTTAGATCGACATTATTTCCTCCTGGTATGCTACAAAGCAATTGAAAGGCATACTACAGTATCTATAGGGACGATGACATCTCGCAGATTTTTAAGCATATCATACCTCAACCAAATGGTAGAGATGGCACAATCAGGTAGAGTTTGACGCGCTTTTCAATAAGCATTCATTTACCAACTCCAAAAATGTGCTCCACCAAAAAGTAAGTGATACTTTAAAGCTTAAAAGGGTAAATACTTATGGAGGATCATGTACTATGTTTTTGTTAATGACGGCGTGTGGCGTGTTTTTGTTTGATGTACATTACCCTGCCGTGTGTGCAAGCAAAGGACTTCAGGATGATCACATAGCTGACCGGTAATAATCCACCGTCCTCGGTTTGGTCTGCTGTCTAACGGACCATTACACATTGAGATGAATCTCACACACCTCTTCACCCCGACTGCTTCACACCTCAACCCTCCTGTCAGCTCGCGTCAATGACATGCTACCACCGCGTGCGAAGTCATTACCAGACCTAATGCCTGTGCTTTCCTTTTTCCTACTCAAACTGCTTCTTTACTGGCTTTCCATTCCTGCTGCGGCGCTGATATAAATGATGTTTCAGAAATTATACTCGCGTATGCTCTAATGCTTTCACTGCTTGCTCCCCGAGACTGAGCAGATGATCTTTCGGGAGCACTGCTAGTCGTTAAGCCATCTATTAGCGTTAGATCAGGAGGAAACCGATGCATGCTGTGTCTTGATTCTTGGTGGAATCACAGGAGGACAGAAGTCGTGGTGCGACACACTGTGATGGATGTTCTAACCTTCAGAACGAAGCACATAATTGTGCCTGTGTTTAGTTTATTTTTCCCTTCTTTTTTTTTCTCTCCTGCTAGCATTTTATATTTTATTTAACAGATATCGAAGAACTTTGAAGTGCAGCTAATTACAAAAGAGCTCACAAAGACATGCTGGAACAACACGGACATATCAGATGTCATTGAATATTAATGACTGTAGGCTGTTCGTTTTTCCAACGAGTTCACTTTGCTCGATCATTACAGCACTGATTGTGTGGAAAAAAAGAAAAAAAAAACTCATCATTAGTCCTTTTGATGAGTTCCAGAACATCCTGAAGCATTTGCTTTATTTCTATCTCGTACTCTATTTCTCAAGCCTAAGTGCCCTCTCTAAATGCACAGCCATCGACTTTATGCCTTGGCATTTAAGTAAGTTTAGTAATTTGGACTCTTTGGCTCACTGCGGGGCTAAATACACTTTGACACTGTGCTGCTCAGATGCCAGATTAAGAGATCGGATAATGGGCCCCTGTCAGCGCCACTCATTTTA
The DNA here is from genome assembly GCA_030347435.1 of Clarias fuscus. Classification (NCBI taxonomy): domain Eukaryota; kingdom Metazoa; phylum Chordata; class Actinopteri; order Siluriformes; family Clariidae; genus Clarias; species Clarias fuscus. The sequence goes on along the minus strand of CM059208.1, from coordinate 31,658,190 downwards.
AATCGTCTCTGTAGCCCCGAGTCCAGAAATCACTCATTGTCACATCTCTAAGCCTCAGCCACTGACTTGCAATGACGATGATGATGATGATGATGATGTTCTTCATCCAAAAAAGGCTGAAAGTGTCAATTATGATGTCTTGTGTTATTTCATGCTGTTTTTGGTGTGGGGTTGAATAAAAAAGTGCTTAGAGAGAAAAATCTCTGCTACTCAAGGAGTCGTCCTACAGCCAGCTTTTATAAAACCAAAAAAGCTGAGCGCATAACCTTCAAAAAACAATTCAATGTTTACGTTTAAAGCGATGTAAATTACTCAATAAGCAGAGTTTCTCTGTCCAATCACCCCTGCAGGAATGATGCAAATTCCTAATTGCGAGCATTTTTACTATTATGACACAGGCTTGGGAAATTGTTCAATCTGCAATAACTGACATGAATATCTACACACATGGACAAAATTGTTGGTACCCTTCGGTCAATGAAAGAAAAACTCACAATGGTCACATAAATAACTTTAATCTGACAAAAGTAATAATTTAAAAAAAATTCTATGAATGTTAACCAATGAAAGTCAGACATTGCTTTTCAACCATGCTTCAACAGAATTATTTAAAAAAATAAACTCATGGAACAGGCCTGGACAAAAATGATGGTACCCCTAGAAAATACTGAAAATAATGTGACCAAAGGGACATGTTAATTCAAGGTGTGTCCACTAATTAGCATCACAGGTGTCTACAATCTTGTAATCAGTCAGTGGGCCTATATATAGGGCTCCAGGTAGTCACTGTGTTGTTTGGTGACATGGTATGTACCACACTCAACATGGACCAGAGGAAGCGAAGGAAAGAGTTGTCTCAGGAGATTCGAAAGAAAATTATAGACAAGCATGTTAAAGGTAAAGGCTATAAGACCATTTCCAAGCAGCTAGATGTTCCTGTGACTACAGTTGCACATATTATTCAGAAATGTAAGATCCACGGGACTGTAGCCAACCTCCCTGGACGTGGCCGCAGGAGGAAAATTGATGACAAATCAAAGAGGCGGATAATCCGAATGGTAACAAAAGAGCCCAGAAAGACTTCTAAAGAGATCCAAGGTGAAATTCATGCTCAAGGAACATCAGTGTCAGATCGCACCATCCGTCGTTGTTTGAGCCAAAGTGGACTACATGGGAGACGACCAAGGAGGACACCATTGTTGAAAACAAATCATAAAAAAGCCAGACTGGAATATGCCAAACTACATGTTGACAAACCCCAAAGCTTCTGGGAGAATGTCCTATGGACAGATGAGACAAAAATTGAACTTTTTGCCAAGGCACATCAGCTCTATGTTCACAGACGGAAAAATGAAGCATATCAAGAAAAGAACACTGCCCCTACTGTGAAACATGGAGGAGGCTCTGTTATGTTCTGGGGCTGCTTTGCTGCATCTGGCACAGGGTGTCTTGAATCTGTGCAGGGTACAATGAAATCTCAAGACTATCAAGGGATTCTAGAGAGAAATGTGCAGGCCAGTGTCAGAAAGCTGGGTCTCAGTCGCAGGTCATGGGTCTTGTAACAGGACAATGACCCAAAACACACAGCTAAAAACACCCAAGAATGGCTAAGAGGAAAACATTGGACTATTCTAAAGTAGCCTTCTATGAGCCCTGACCTCAATCCTATTGAGTACCATCATTTTTGTCCAGGCCTGTTCCATAAGTTCATTTTTTAAAATAATTCCGTTGAAGCATGGTTGAAAAGCAATGTCTGACTTTCATTGGTTAACATTCATAGAATTCTTATTTATTATTACTTTTGTCAGATTAAAGTTATTTCTGTGACCATTGTGAGTTTTTCTTTCATTGACTGAAGGGTACCAACAATTTTGTCCACGTGTGTAAGTAAAGTTATAGTAAAAGGTAACAGGTTAATTATTCCTAGAATGGCTCCGTTAGGCTAACAAAACATTCACAGGAAAATTTAGGAATGCCAATTAGCCTAATCTGCATGTCTTTGAAACTCCATGCACACAGACCTGACAGTGAGGTGGGAATCGACCCAGGACCCTGGAGGTGCAAGGCGACAATGCTAGCACCCAAGCCACAATGCCACCTTAAGCCATAAACAATGCCAATGCGAAAGTTATTATTTTACTGCTTACATCACTACGTCACAGCGACTGCAGGAGACCAAAAACATTGTCCTATTGTCCAATAATAATACAATTTCACCTCAGAAGAGAAATGTCCAGGTCTCCTGCAAATGACCGCAGGGTCGATGGTAGCATGTCTAGCATAAAACACATTTCAGCTAAATGACATTGTAAAATAAGATCTGCTAAGCGATGCTAATTTTTCGCCTAGAGCAACAGAGGGTATTCCAGTGCGGAAAACTTCCTCCAGGGCAGCTCAGGAATAAGAGGAAAAGTAATAAAGAAGGTTAATAACAGTAGTGACAGAAAATCGTACCATCTTTAACTCCCTAATGACCGCACAAGGCTTTTTCCAGACGCTTAGCAGAAAGAAAAGAGGGGAATTAAGTCGAAGTAACAGCACAAGTGAAGCAAACAAAGTCTCTCTCTCTGTCTCTCTCTCTCTCTCAACACACTAAATAAATGATAGTTTTACACACAAGCTACACCAATTAGAGAAAATATGCTCACAGCTTTACCGCAATACTATATGTGTTTAATAGAAGAGAAAAGAAAATGTCGCCAATTAGACCTTTATAGAAGTTTGACTAAAATTAGACTAAATAAATGTTTGTACGTTTTAACACGCCACAGCGAGCAATAAAGACGAAGAACAGATGATATTTCACACGCTAACACATGAGAACACTGATGCAGTAATAATTTCATTAAACATGGAATCAATTCCAATGAGTTAATTAGCTATATATTTATTTCTTGCATGTATTCTGTTTATATCGTTAGATTTATGAATTATTTCTCTAAGGGATCTTTATTAAGGTAATTGTATTGTGTTTTTGTTTGTTTGATTTTCATTAAAATTACTCAATTACTAGTCAAGCACACAGTAAAAATACAACTATTAAACCTCCCTTTCTGTTAAGCCAAATATATCAACTTAATATGATCAAGGCCAGAAATATTGGCACCCTACAGTACTGTATAATCAAACTTAGTGAAACAGAGGTTCTATAAAACAAATTTTATACAAATAAGCTGGTAATCCCATGGTAAAACTTGCAATTAGAAAAATACACTTTCCATACTTAAAAAATAAAGCTCAGAAAAAAATCACGTTACTTTTTTAAAATTGTAATTAAATATATAATGTAATGAAATGTAATATATAATATAATAGAATATATAATATGTAATGTAATTACATATATTAAGCATATATGGCACAATGTCTGATGTATCTTGGTTGAAAATGAATTTACATATAGAGACACAGAAGAAAATATATATACTGTACACACTTCAACATGGAAAATATGCGCCTCTCTGCTGACAATCATGTGATAGCGTCAACAATGGTGCGACTAATGACATCATACTACTACATAGTGCTGTCATCATTGCCAGTCTGATGGGGAAAACCCTGCACCGAACATTTCACTGATTCCAGAATCAAATGTATCAAAAAGTCTCAAGCTTTGTTGTCTGATTTTTCCCAGAAAAGTGGCCTGAAAGTATACCTTGTTTAGCATGCAACACACTCTGCAAAGGTTCCTATCAGAATTCACTGTGCTTTCTTCTTTCTTCTAAGAAAGCTTTTCATTTTTAAACGGCACCAAAACGCAGCAGGAACCGAATGACTCCTGCAGAAAGGGAGCCCCGGGCGCAGCAAGAAAAACCCACACAGGTTAGAAAGAGAGCTAACTTTTTAAATTATTCATCAGAGGGGATTTTTGGAGACTTGATTTAGATACTTAGTAAGCAGCGCTAATGTGTATAGCGGCTAAGCCTTAAATCTGAAACCCGGGAGAAACACAGGGAAACAGAATGTGATGTGGACCTAAAGAGCTTTTAAAAAGGAGAGAATGATCGCTTACATTCTTACATTCAATTAAAACTTTTTAAAAATTGTGGAATTTGGTGTCCCGCACTGGAATACTAATCTTTTATTAGATTTCTAACCTGAACATCTGAAGTTAATTAACTGTTCATATTAACTTGGTAAGAACCAGCCCCTAGGGGCGTTATATACAAAAGTTTTGTTTCTTGAAACTATTTTGTAATCGCTTTTATTCAAAGCAAGCTTCACATAGGATGCAGTCAAGTCCAAGCCCAGTTAAAGAGATCTGATGCTAAAGGCATCAGTTCTGTGATGACCTTAGAACCTTAACCTTCTTCTACACTCTAAAATATCTGTCCTCAAAAATTTAGATTAAGGACAGCATGGAAAGAACCACCTGAAGAATCCTGAAACAATCACGTTTATACACTAGATTGTCAGATATACACAATGTAGAACTGTAAAAATCTAGAACTTTATGGCATCTTGAAGACAATGTACAGTAACTGGAACCCTTTGTAATATCGTCTTCCTAAGGTTGAGTCAAATCTGGAACTCTAAACCCTCTCTAGAACCTGTGAGGAACACCACAAATGTATAAAATGTATAAAAGAGGCTCTTACGGTTCATGGAAAATCATATTATTCTAAAAATGTAATCATGTGGAACAAATTTTTAGGAATTTGGAAATCATTTTCTTCAAAGTGTCCCTGTGATGTCAGCAGAGGAGAGTTTGGGATGTTGCTCTGAAAACTTTTGGTCATTTTATCCAAGGCTGTGGAGGTTCTGCTCAGAAACAGTAGAGAAGATGAGCACGTTCATCCCTGAATAATTAGTGACCATAATGAAGTGATAAAATCACCCAGCTTCTTAAAATTAAATAAGAAATTCTCGCTAATTCCTACAGTTTGTCCTATTTTTCTCTAGCGGCGTGTTTCAAGTGGTTGCTTTCACGACTAATTGCTATAAATCTAAATTCATCAGACGTTTGTACAGATTCTGTTGGATGTTCAGCCATAAAGCACGAGTGGACCAGATGCTGTCGTGAGTGCTCCTGAAAGCGGCTCGAGTGCTAGCATTTGTTGTTTGTTTAGCCCGAATGGATATTGTGTTGCCGCGTGATTAATGGCGCCGGCGCTGCCGGTGTCATGCGTTAGCTCTGTAATGGGACTGAGTACAGCAATTAGAGCCATCAGGCCACGGAACCCTGTTGAAAATTCATTCGCGACAAATTGAGATAAATTGACTGTGTCACAAACGAGGTTCCTGCCCGGGTGGATTAAAAGGGAACGGACAAAAAAGAGTGAAGAGACAAGAAACCCTCGACAGGTTGAAGTGCAGCGGAACGCGAGTGAGAAATAGAGGTTTGTATTCCGGTGGATTTGTTTCCTCTCCACTTTGACGTTAGCATCGATGCGCTCGTTCTGATTGGATATTGTTTCTAGAGTGGCAGCTCATTCATGAGGGACGTGTAAGGCAACATATATGGAAGGAGCCTCCAGTGTTAGTGCTTTGGTAAAGGTGTAAGTTTTCAAAGTTTATGCTTTGTTTGCAGTATCTCAGCTTTCAATAAATAAATAAATAAAAACATCCAGTCAGTCATTATTTACACCAATCAGACATAATATTACAACCCGGAAACATTATGTTCAGTATTTTGTCGGTTTCCCTGGTCCTTCCTCAGGACGTGTCTCTGCAGAGTCTCTGGGGACGCTGTGGTGTCTGGCACCAGGACGTTGGCAGTGGATCCATTGGTTGCTGTGGGTGGCCGGGTGGGGCCTCTCGATGGGGCTTGATCAGATTGGGTTCTGGGTTTGCTTGTCTAGCCGTGTGTCTGGTGGACTGCGGTGCACTGGGTATTCTGGTGCCTTTCTCCCGTTCCCTGCATGGACTTATTTTTAGCTGATCGGCTTTTCTGTGGGATCGGACCACATTGGTCCCCGCGGGCATGGGTGAGCTTTGGGTGTCCATGATCCTGCCACCAGTTTACAGGCGAGTAACTGATTATTCAGTTCACCTAGTAGTAGTGGTGGTGTTATGTGTGATCAGAATATAACCTATTTCTACTATACTTCCTGTACATAAGTGTACTTCTGTATCCTCATAGCCCTATATTTGCATTTATTATTAATTGTAAATAGGTAATTTATGCACCTCTGGCTAGACGGTAGCTTAATTTTAATTGGCTTTGTACATGCACTTTGCACAATGCCAATAACATTTAATCTAATCTAATCTGATCTCATCTCATCTAATTAATTTCCAACAGACCCATGACTTGCAGTAGCTACCAACATTAGCTACAAGCAGTAGGATTGTCTTTGGAAATCTCTCTGATTTAAGGTTCTTGATTAAAATAAAAAGAAAACACTTTCAAGAATGAAACTAAACAAAAATGCGTAAATATTTGTTTAGCAAGGTATTTAGGTTAGCTAGCTTTTTGCTAGCTTGCCAATATGTTGTACCCTGTCACTGTTTAAACTGATTTGTTGGTTTGACATAGTTTGTTCCTAATTAAAGGAAAATAATTGAATATTTTTTTATCATAACTTTTAATAAAATCTTCACAATGTGAATGTTTTGGAAAGTCTAAGTCTTGTAGAGGCATAAAAGCAGAATGAAGTGAATGAAAAATGGATTAAAAGCATGTCTTAAAGGTCATTGGGTGCAGCTTTATTCCCTTAAAATAAATCGAATCCATTCTTTAAATAAAGTAACACGCAACAATACAGCAGTGAAAGTCAAAAAGGTCGAGTAACGGCACAGATCAGGACCTCATCCTGCGATGCGAAACCTCTCCTTCACTGGAGTTACAAAGCGATCATCAATTCTGCAGACAGTGGGTTTTTTTTTTCCCCGGGTCTCCACAACAGAGAGTGATCATTCAAAGGAAATAAAAGCAGAACATTTTGAAAGCACGGCTGCCAAGTGAGAAGGGAAGAGTAAAATCAATGAGAGGAAAGTTTCAGTTGGAGGAAAGGAAATAAAAACAAAAAAAAAAGTCGATTTGGTGTCAGACGTCAAGATTGTCGGTTTCACTGAAGAATTCAGGGAAATTATTTCAGGATCTGTGCTGGTCTGAATTACAACACGATACCTCTTTATGTCGGGGAAACACGCAGATCTGTACCATGCTGAAGCAGTAACGAAAAAAATATGATACAAAAATGTTCTTTAATACACGACACTATAGATCGTCGCATCGCTGATGAATTAGACAACACTAACCATCTGTGCATCTGAAAGGTATTTTCATTTATATTATACCAGCTATAAGCAATCGTTCTCTAATCAGACTTTCAACGATTAGTGTTCAAGTCAAACTGGGACTTGTGATTGTACAGAATAATAGAATGCCGTCCTGAGAGTAAAAACTCCCTTTATTTCTCTATATAATCCCCGGATACACTAATGCACGTATCCCAGTGTCTCACTAGTGCTTGGACACCATCAAGGTAGAACGTTTCCTCAGTACGCCGGAGCCGTGATCGGACTGTCTGATTCACGTCAGAAACGCCGGCCTCCCAGGAACTCCTGTAATCACCCAAATATGTTGAAATGTCTTGGAGCGAGGTCAGGACTGGACAGGGGACGTGGCGATAACCCCCAGCCGAGTTCTTGTAACGTGCAAGTGGTGTTGGTGAATGAGTGTGTGTGTACAGTTCACACACACAGATGGATCTCTTCCGCAAGTTGGCAACAGGTTATCTGTTGGATCAGGCGTGCCACTCGCTGAATGTTCACAGAAAGAGTGCAGCGGGCTCCGAACCACCTCGGCCGAGATCGTCATTCACAGACGTACTGCCTTCTTTAAAAAGTGTGCGCCGTTAAAACAAAAATAATACAATTTTACTGCAGCTAAGAGCCTCATCACCGTTCTGTGTTTAAAGAATTAGAAGATACTAACCCTTATGTCTATGTTAACATGACTACAAAAAGGTGTATAAAAGATCTAATAGAACATGAAAGAAAAAAATACATCAAGGGGAAAAGATATTCGTCTTTTGGGGGGGGGAAACGTCTTTTCGTGGCCAGGTCTTGCAAAAACCTGAGTGACTCATACACCTCCAGGTCATCCTTCAATCACTGGACAACTACAGGAGCAAAATCATGAGACCTTATCATGTTACTTAAGGGGTGGCACCAGTGGTCACCTCGCACCTACAAGGTCGAAGGTTCAATTCCCACCTCGGGTCTATCTGTGTGTGTAGAGTTTGCATGTTCTACCCCGTGCTTGGTGGGTTTCCTCCGCGTACTCTGGTTCCTTCCCAAAGACATGCAGGTCATGCTAATTGCCGTTTCCAAATTGTGAGTGTGTGCATGTGTGCCCTGTGATGGATTGGCACCTTGTCCAGGGTGTACTTTGCTGGGATAAGCTCCAGTCTTCCAGCAGTCCTGTATATAATGAGCAGTACAGTATAGAAGATGAATGAATGAATGACATTGGAAACTCCTTCCATAAAAAAAATAAAAAGCTTCTCAGGATCAACAATTTTTAATCTGTTCACGTAAAGCATCCACCTTACATGTGCGTGTTACTATACTGCATGTGAGAGCCAGAACCAGCGCGTTAATATACAGTAAATCCTGCGTCCTGTTGTTACATCACCATCCAGCAGCTCTGGGCTGTTACAGCTCTCATTGTTCAGCAGTTTGTCCCAAATCTTGCTTCCTCGCATCAGACTCGTCCTTCAGCGCGCACCTCTGTTGCATCATTTGTTTCTCGCGTCCCATCTGTTCCGTCTCTCTCTCGGCTCCGGTGTATCTGCGCCCCAGTGAGCCATCAGACGGAGCTCTGACTCATACACATTTGTTCATCTGTCTATCATGGTACAGTCCTCACATCTCAACATCTTCTGGGCTGAAAACCGTCAAAAAAAAACAAAAAAAAAACGATGCCGAGATTTGTTATAAAAAAAAAAAAGGTTAAAGGAAGCAGGAGAAATCTACAGGAGGTCTTTGTTAAATAAATAAATAAATAAATGAATGCTAAAGAAATTGACAGAGAGACTCCTGAGCAGGTTTCTGCACACGCTAATGTATTGTTCTGCTACCTTTCCCTGTTTTGCTTCATTAACCAGATGCCTGTGTAATGGAGAGAGAAGAAAGCACTTAAACACAGGACTCGAATACAGGATGACCAGACTTCCTGTTTTACATCTGATCTGACCTTCTGATCACGCACTCTGCTTTCCTCTCTAGTTTTAATGGTTTACATTTCTTTTGTTTTTGCAAAATGGTCACTTTATGCATGAGCTATGCGTTCTCATATTCTTTCTTTTTTTTATTTTAACCTTCCATCTTAGGTTAAAATCTCATGGAGGTGATACTGTACGCGCTACACATCAGCGGCAGGTTGCTGTAACGTGATTAAATCCAGACAGCGATGACCTGTTACACGAGACCGACTGTCTGTAAGAGACAATTATGTTCAAATATGTAGTCGGAGCTTCCGCTTGAACAGCGTCAGGAAATAACATCTCCTGGATCTGGTCTAATCGAATAAAAGAATAATTTCCACTGAGAAATTTCAGCAGCTCCGAATGGAAAGGCGTAACTGGCGGCTTGTCGTAATCCACGATTATTCAATTTGTTAACGTAATATTGACTATTTTAAACTGCACACTTCCCTGAATTCCAGGTCAGCGTCAAGTTTTAAGCTTTAATCATATTACTCGGGTGTGATTACACCAAAATAACCCACACGGATCTAGATCTAGACCGCTGTCTGACTAGGCCTGTGGGAAACTGTCGAAAGGATGGCCTCATTTACAGCCACAAGGAGCAATAAAGGGGTCCAAGCACTAAGCGACATCCACGTAATGACCCCTTCCTTGCAGTTCGATTCCGCAATTTAGACATGAATCAGTTGATTCATATTTTTTATTTTGTTTTAATGGCCATTCGGATCATTTATTTTCATCATCTCGCCACAGGCGCTGTTTGCTGATCTCCAGGGTGTGGTCTTAAGTGCATCTAGAATGTTTGCTCAGATTCATGACGACTTTCTGCTTGTTGTCAGTGCTGCAATAATTTAATTCCTCTGTTACTAGAAATAATTTAGGAATGCCCTCAAGTCTCAAGATTGCCTAAATGAGTTTGGGTAAAAAATTTTTGCAAATTTTGCTAAAAACATTGGAATATGGCCAAACGTGAAATAGTGATTAATGGATGTGTTGTGAACTAAAGGATAATTGGTAATCTGAAACGGGCACACGTGGTTAGTTCAGTTCAATTCTATTGTATTTTATTTATATAGCGCTTTAACAATAGTCACTTCCACAAAGAAATCACAGAATCAAAAAAACTTATGGAAATAAGTTCAGAGAAAAAAAATCAAGGAAGGAAATAAGCAGAAATTATAATGATCAGATCATCCCTGATGGCAAAGAAAAACTTCCCTGAGATGTCAACAGGAAGAAACCTTGAGAGGAACCGGAGTCAACAGGGAACCCATCGTCATTTATGCGATATCAGATAGCAGGGATTGATCTGAAGTCATACTGTGTGCTTTGAGGCTGAACGTTCAGTATAACAAGAGAGGTGTTTAGGTGAACATTTTCATTACTGGAGGCTCAGGTACAAAACTGTTCTGGGAAATTTCAGTCCTGAACTATTGAGCGACTGCAGTCACAAGCCATCAGAGAACAAGCTGTCTGCATCAGCCGAGTCCAAGACCGTCTTCATGGTCAAGTGGAACCATCCTCTGTTACCACACGCATCCCAAGCAGACCACACGGGGCCGTCAGCAGCAGCGAGCCAGAGATAGAAGAGCAGAAGGGGTCAGGATCGGGGTCAGGGGTTTGAATCTTAGCTGTATAATAACTCAATCTGACACATAATCAGAATAGAAGAGAAGCCGCCAACGATAGACAAGACGTAGAGTGCATTTCATTTATACAAATGGTAAACAGGCATAACTTATATATAAAATATATGTCTCTATAAAGTCGTCCATGTTCTCAAGTGTGATGTAATAGGTCAATTACTTATTTGGTAGAAATCCTTGCTTCCTCCTTCCATGTTTTTTTTATCTTCCATTCTATGTTGCTTCATTTGGTCATTTCCTTCTTCTTGTCTTCTTCCTCCAGATCTTCCCTGACTATACTTTTGACTTCATTTACATTTAATTCAATTCATTTCAGTTATAGCACAATTTTCCTTGTCGCAATGCAGCTTTACACAATAGAAGGTCCAATACTAACAAGCATGAAGGGGGAATATTGCCAACAATCGTAGCACAGTCTGACATACTTCAGTCAATAAATTAATTCTCCTGGCACGCTTGTGGCAAGGACAGTAGTCCAATTAAATGCCCTCGTCAAGCTATAACCATATCTCAGCTTAACTGTGCATGTAAACATATTGTGTGTGTTTGTGTGTGTAGTTTGTATGCTCTTCCCATGCTTGTTGGGTTTCTTCCAAGTTTCTTTTTCTTCCCATGCTTGTTGGGTTTTTTTCCCACAGTCCAAAGGCATGCACAGAAGGCAATTGTATGATTGAGTGCGTGCCTCTGTGCCCTGTGATAGGTTGGCATCCCATCCTGGGTGTTTTCTAAGCTGCTTGGGATGACCTCCAGGCCACTCACAGGATTCAGGAACTTGAATGAATGAAATAGCTATTGTAGAGGAACATGAATCCTAATTTTTGCCTGTTGGTGGCAGTAGAGTACATCCAAGAGGACTTTTGGAATTATGGCAAAGCAATGTTTTAAAGTGTGTAGACCTCCAAGAAGAAGAAGAAGGTGCTCACAAGTGACGCAGTGGTAACGAGCTCGCCTTAGAATCCAGAGCTCGAGAGTTCGATTCCCGCGGGATGCTGCGCTCTCCCACAGCTGGGTGAATAGAACGAGATGATTGGCCCGGGCGCTCTCAGAGGGGAAGGATGGGAGGCACTCTAGCACTCTCCTGTCAAGCGTGACTCTAGCTAATCATGTCTGTGAGCTCATACAAGTGGAACGAGCAAGTAGTGCTGTCCCCCGAGTGTGTTACGTCACTTCCAACAGTGCATGAGCAAGCAATTTGTCTGCTGGTGTCACGTGGCTCAGAGGAAATACATGATAGTCTCCGTTCTTCCTGACTAATGATGGGTGGGAATTGGCTACGACTGAAATAAAGAAAAAATCCCAAGAATTTTATTTTTTTTTAAAGAATCATGATAAACCTTCTTCATCTGAAGTGCTTGGACCCCTAGTTTGATTTTAATGAGTAAACATATTAAAGGTCCCATCCAGCTGTAATACATCTTACTCAAATAATGCATTTTTTTCACACCTGAAAGCTTTTTCTGTTTCACTCCTCCTCCAAAAAGCGCTGTTTCAGTGTCTGTGTAAATGAGCTACTGCTGAGCCACGCCCCTCCAGAAAACAGCCCAGGACAAGCTGGAGGAGGGGCATATTCTTATATTATGTCACATTAGTAAGGACTATCTGATTGGCTTGTTGAAATCCTGGCCAATACAAACATTTTTAACAAAAAATAAAATTAAGAAATTATTGCATATGTATCTAAACATGACTAAATGTTTTTTTGGACCTATGTAACCTATGATGCAGTGTATTTTGCACACAGGTGCCCTTTAAAAGCTGATTATGAGAATACTGAAGTGTACACAACTCTAGCACTCTTTGCTCTATGGATTGACAAACCACACAGATGGTTTGGGGTTAATTCAGCCAAAAGGTGGTGGAAGCTGTGCATTCTCAGCACTGCGTATTGAGTAACATGATTGGCTCGGGTTGTCAGGTTACTTCCTGTCTCCAGATGGAGGGGGCGTGTTGTTATGTTGAGTAGAGAATACAGAACACCTCATTGATATATAAAACCCGACATCATGAGACTGGAGTGTAATTTTTTATTTCATTATGATAATGTGAGTGCTGAGAGCATCAGCTCCTCGTTTGTATGCTTTCCTGTGCGATGAAAAAAAAAAAAAAACGTAATGCGAGTCCAAAACGTGCTGTTCTGCACCGTGTGAGTGTTGGTACCGAAGCAAAATAATAAAACCTTGCAAACAGAGAAGCGCCTGGCGTTATGCAAATCCGTGTGCAGAAGCGTGACACAATTCATGATTTAAACGAAATCCTTCAGTGTGAAAGCAAACCTGCTGTTATAAGCTCGGTTATAAGGAGACTTCATTCATATGTCAGAGAACACTTAATAGAAAGCTCAGATCTAGTGCACTTTTATGGATATCAGTTATACATAGACGTGTATGTACAGTAACTCAGCTAGCTCGGTCTCGTAGTTAAAGTTAGCTTGCGGAAAATCCTTTCACATTCTGCGCATCATCTCGATGTCCATGACCATATGGTCACTACAAAGTGCGCAGAATTACACTATTATCCGTTGTAGCATTGTGCACATGCTAACACATGAACTAATCAGGAAGCAGTGATGAAGATTATCCCGTATTGGTGTCCTGCCTAATTAGTGTCCAGCACGTTGTTCAGAGCTCAGAGTATCACCTCCACGGAAGGCAAATATTTGTGGCCACAGATGGCGCGTGGTGTTTAATGGCTTCCTGGTGACGGCGGTGTAATTTCACTCGACAGCCGTAATCTTGCCCTGGCATCCGCAGAGAGAGAGAGAGACGGAAAACTGGCAAAGGATGGAAAGGAAACGTCGTTCCAGCTCCACGCTGGGGATCCTCAGTGCTCGGGACACACTTTACATGGGTTATTCATCAGCTCCCTTGGCACGGGCATCGTCTGCCCCGCACCCCCTCCCCACAGAGTCGCACACCATGAACCCGGGTTTAAAATGAGATTCCTTTAAGAGCGTAAACGATTTGTTTTTTCTTTGTTTGTTTTTTCCCCTCCGAGCCATGATTCCTTTGTTTCCATGTCACTCATATCAGTCATGCTCTCATCCTCTTTATTCTAACAGATGGAAAACTCTGTCTGCCTCTGCGTGACTCTGTATTGCCTTCAGAATGTGACCTGATCTCGAGTTAAATTACTATTTGTGTGTATATGTGTGTGTGTGAAAGAGAGAGAGAGAGAGAGAGAGCAAAAGAGACATCATGGCTCCCAGTGCATTAAATAGCCATAATAATAAAATTTTGCATATATACTGTATATATATATATATATATATATATATATATATATATATATATATATATATATATATATACAGTATATACATTATATAAAACATGATCATCTGCCATAAACATTTTCCAAAAATATCAGCAATAACATTCTGACCACACGTCTAACATCGAGCTGGTCCCCCTTTTGCCCATAACATTAATGTGAGTTCTTACTCCTTTCTATCAGCACCAGCATTAACCTTTTCATCAGTTTGGTCTATGTCCTGATCATTGTCTTTGCAGACCCGGAAAACCCCACAAGAGCTGCAGTTCTGGAGTTGCTCTGACCCATAACAGTCTGTCCCGTCTCACAGCAGCTACAGCTATAACATCTCGTCACAATGGCAGCTGGAAGTGGGTGGGATATACAGTATTAGGCAGCATGAGAACCTTTTTTTTTTCTCCTGATGTTGATGTGTTGGAAACTGAAAAATAAAAGGGAAAGTGTAAGGATTTGAGTGACTTTGACAGGAGACGAATTGTCATGGCTGGAGGACATGAGGATTGAGGATGACAAGAGGACAATCACTGCTATGGTGGCAAAAGAGTGGGGGGGTACTCAATATTAGGCAGGTGGTCATAATGTTTGTCTTATCATGGTGTATGTGTGTGTTTAGTGTGTAAAACATTTATCATGATTTACAATGTTTGTTGCAAAAATATTGGCACCCCTTGCATGATAATGATCTGTACTGATTGAATAAATATTATTTTTATAGACGGCTCGGTGGCTTAGTGGTTAGTATTGTCGCATTGCACCTCCAGGTTCTGGGTTCGATTCCCCCACCTCGGGTCTGTGTGCATGGTCTGTGTCTCGCCGTGCTTGGTGGGTTTCCTCCAGGTACTCCGGTTTCCTCCCACAGTCCAAAGATATGCAGATTAGGCTGATTGGTGTTCGCAAATTGACCGTAGTGTGTAAATGATTGTGTGTGTGTGTGTGTGTGTGTGCCCTGCGATGGATTGGCACACCATCCAGGGTGTACCCTGACTCCTGGGATAGGCTCCATCCCGCATCCCAGCATTAAGTGGTATAGGCAATGATTAAATTATATAATTATATATAAATATATTATCATATATTAATAATTAATGTTTAATTAAGGCAAATTATTGACACGCCTAAAAATCCGAAATTTTCATCCTTATCTGTTACTCGTCCTGTTCCTACTTCGTCCTATTTGTTTATTTATTTGTTTGTTTGTTTGTTTGTTTTTTATATCTATGCACTCACATTTATCATTGATATTTAAATACAATAAACATTCCTGTTGTTTTAATTAAACAATAACCAGTGTGCTATACATTACTATATTTAACATTTACAGAAGGAGTCTCCAGTGTCAGCCTCGATTTGTACCATAACATCACTTTGCGGTAGTTTGACCCTGCTGATCTGAACACTGCTGTTACAGGAAAAACAATCAGTAGAACAGTGATATCGCTAATCTGCTTCTCCTCTGCTAATTATTCCTCTGTCACTGCATGACACATGAGCGTTCAATTCCTCCTCTATATACTCATCACCCCTATCGTAACTCTCAGCTCTGTATCGTAAAACAACATAAATAGCAGAACCTCTCTTGTATTTATGACGTAGTTATTCACAACGCTTTAACACACACACACACACACACACACACACACACACACACACACACACACACACACTCATTCCTCTTCTTACTTTTCTACTCTGTCATTTTTTTCCCATATCAGAAAATGATAAATGATGAGGCGCAGGATTACAGGCTTTTTCCAGAATGGTTAAACCCACGCCTTCGATTAGCTGTCTGCAGCTGTCACGTCCTGACACACACTTCACCGTGTCAGCACTACGGGGACTTTAGAGGGGTCAAGTGGTCCTCTGCTGTGTGCACTTTATTGCCTCTTTATTGCCCCTGGCTCGATGCTTAACTCGGTCACTAGAGCGTGAGAGCTGTGAAATTCTCTTTATGAAATAATCAGCGTTTGTTTGTTTGTTTGTTTGTTTGTTTGTTTGTGTAAACAGCAGGATTTTTACTACGCAACTGAATGCAGACAAAAATACTGTGCACAAAGTGCTGTGCAGAAGTCTTCAAAATGGATGTCTTCAAACAAAAAACATATAAAGCAATTAATGAAATTCAGTATTTGGTGTGACGATGCTTTGAGGATCCTTTAGTCGAGTTTCAGGTACAATTTGTGCAGTTTATAAGGAAATTAGTTAGCAGGTTTTACTGAGCATCCTGCAGAACCACACACAGTTCTTCTGAGGACGTTGACTTTCACACATGCATCTTTTTGGCGTAAAAAAAAAACTCAGCGGCTTCCATTTAGCTTTTTGTCTGAAAAGTGCTTGCTTATACACTCAACTAAAGGATTATTAGGAACACCTGTTCAATTTCTCATTCATGCAATTATCTAATCAACCAATCACATGGCAGTTGCTTCAGGGGTGCATTTAGGGGTGTGGTCCTGGTCAAGACAATCTCCTGAACTCCAAACTGAATGTCAGAATGGGAAAGAAAGGTGATTTAAGCAATTTTGAGCGTGGCATGGTTGTTGGTGCCAGACGGGCCGGTCTGAGTATTTCACAATCTGCTCAGTTACTGGGATTTTCACGCACAACCATTTCTAGGGTTTACAAAGAATGGTGTGAAAAGGGAAAAACATTGAGTATGCGGCAGTCCTGTGGGCGAAAATGCCTTGTTGATGCTAGAGGTCAGAGAAGAATGGGCCGACTGATTTAAGCTGATAGAAGAGCAACTTTGACTGAAATAACCACTCGTTACAACCGAGGTATGCAGCAAAGCATTTGTGAAGCCACAACACACACAACCTTGAGGCGGATGGGCTACAACAGTAGAAGACCCCACCGGGTACCACTCATCTCCACTACAAATAGGAAAAAGAGGCTACAATTTGCACCAGCTCACCAAAATTGGACAGTTGAAGACTGGAAAAATGTTGCCTGGTCTGATGAGCCTCGATTTCTGTTGAGACATTCAAATGGTAGAGTCAGAATTTGGTGTAAACAGAATGAGAACATGGATCCATCATGCCTTGTTACCACTGTGCAGGCTGGTGGTGGTGGTGTAATGGTGTGGGGGATCTTTTCTTGGCACACTTTAGGCCCCTTAGTGCCAATTGGGCATCGTTTAAATGCCACGGCCTACCTGAGCATTGTGTCTGACCATGTCCATCCCTTTATGACCACCATGTACCCATCCTCTGATGGCTACTTCCAGCAGGATAATGCACCACTCTGTGCACAGTTCACTGTACTAAAATGGCCCCCACATTCACCAGATCTCAACCAAATAGAGCATCTTTGGGATGTGGTGGAACGGGAGCTTTGTGCCCTGGGTGTGCATCCCACAGATCTCCATCAATTGCAAGATGCTGTCCTATCAATATGGGCCAGTGTTTCTAAAGAATGCTTTCAGCACCTTGTTGAATCAATGCCACGTAGAATTAAGGCAGTTCTGAAGGCAAAAGGGGGTCAAACACTGTATTAGTATGGTGTTCCTAATCATCCTTTAGGTGAGTGTACAGTCGTGGTCAAAAGTTTTGAGAATTACATAAATATTGGAAATTGGAAAAGTTGCTGCTTAAGTTTTTATAATAGCAATTTGCATATACTCCAGAATGTTATGAAGAGTGATCAGATGAATTGCATAGTCCTTCTTTGCCATGAAAATTAACTTAATCCCGAAAAAAACTTTCCACTGCATTTCATTGCTGTCATTAAAGGACCTGCTGAGATCATTTCAGTAATCGTCTTGTTAACTCAGGTGAGAATGTTGATGAGCACAAGGCTGGAGATCATTATGTCAGGCTGATTGGGTTAGAATGGCAGACTTGACATGTTAAAAGGAGGGTGATGCTTGAAATCATTGTTCTTTCATTTGTTAACCATGGTGACCTGCAAAGAAACGCGTGCAGCCATCATCGCGTTGCATAAAAATGGCTTCACAGGCAAGGATATTGTGGCTACTAAGATTGCACCTAAATCAACAATTTATAGGATCATCAAGAACTTCAAGGAAAGAGGTTCGATTCTTGTTAAGAAGGTTTCAGGGCGTCCAAGAAAGTCCAGCAAGCGCCAGGATCGTCTCCTAAAGAGGATTCAGCTGCGGGATCGGAGTGCCACCAGTGCAGAGCTTGCTCAGGAATGGCAGCAGGCAGGTGTGAGCTCATTTGCACGCACAGTGAGGCCAAGACTTTTGGAAGATGGCCTGGTGTCAAGAAGGGCAGCAAAGAAGCAACTTCTCTCCAAAAAAACATCAGGGACAGATTGATCTTCTGCAAAAAGTATGGCGAATGGACTGCTGAGGACTGGAGCAAAGTCATATTCTCGGATGAAGCCTCTTTCAGATTGTTTGGGGCATCTGGAAAAAGGCTTGTCCGGAGAAGAAAAGGTGAGCGCTACCATCAGTCCTGTGTTATGCCAACAGTAAAGCGTCCTGAGACCATTCATGTGTGGGGTTGCTTCTCATCCAAGGAAGTGGGATCACTCACAATTTTACCCAAAAACACAGCCATGAATAAAGAATGGTACCAAAACACCCTCCAACAGCAACTTCTTCCAACAATCCAACAACAGTTTGGTGAAGAACAATGCATTTTCCAGCATGATAGGGCACCGTGCCATAAGGCAAAAGTGATAACTAAGTGGCTCGGGGACCAAAACGTTTAAATTCTGGGTCCATGGCCTGGAAACTCCCCAGATCTTAATCCCATTGAGAACTTGTGGGCAATCCTCAAGAGGCGGGTGGACAAACAAAAACCCACTAATTCTGACAAACTCCAAGAAGTGATTATGAAACAATGGGTTGCTATCAGTCAGGATTTGGCCCAGAAGTTGATTGAGAGCAGCCTAGTCGAATTGCAGAGGTCCTGAAAAAGAAGGTCCAACACTGCAAATACTGACTCTTTGCATAAATGTCATGTAATTGTCGATAAAAGCCTTTGAAACGTATGAAGTGCTTGTAATTATATTTCAGTACATCACAGAAACAACAGAAACAAAGATCTAAAAGCAGTTTAGCAGCAAACTTTGTGAAAACTAATATTTGTGTCATTCTCAAAACTTTTGTCCACGAATATATACTGTACTGCTTTCTTTTCTAGTTTACGCAAATTTTTCTTTAACGTTTAATTTCCTGTTTTACTGTGTTAGTGTGTGTGTGTGTGTGTGTGTGTGTGTGTGTGTGTGTGTGTGTGGGTGGGTGTGTGGGTGTGTTTGTGTGTGTGCCTTGTGATGGATTGGCACCCTGTCCATGGTCTACCCAAGGTCTCCGGGGATAGGCTCCAGGCCCTCGCTTAGACTGTACAGGATAAACCTCATCAAAAATAAATGAATACTTATGTTTGAAAATCAGCAATGTTTCAAATTAAAAAATTAAAAAAATTTAAATTTTAAATAAAAACATTTTTACACATTACATTACAAATATGAGACATAGTAACACAAAACTGGTATGAGATTTTAGTAGGTTTATATTCTGAGGACAATTAATCAAACCCCTGTCACATGAATACTTTTTGCAATAGGAGTAATACGAGATTTAATTTATCACTTTTATTAACGAGCTAGTTTCATCTTCGCCACTGTCATAAATGTATTTCATAAAAAGTGTAATTAATACGGAAGATTGCATTTTAAACAATAAGGCTGCTCCTGCTACTGTATAACACTTAACCGATTTCACAGGACAGATGAGGGGAAAAAACCTGCCATTTCATTTTTAATTAATTTCTGGTTACATCACTGCTGCCACCTGCCTCTGATGCGAGTCTGACTTACATCAAGCACAGCACACACAAACACTGATTTAAATTTGAGGTCAAGCCTGCTGTGATAGAAACCAGAGTGCACATCGTTGCGGTGTACAAATCGCTCCAGGATTAACTGCAGACGCAAGTTTAAACGTCGTAGTGCGGAATAACATTTCACTGCAGCTCTATGGCGCAACATTTGGACCCATTGCTAAGAGAAAAAACTCATTTTTATGTGCATGCATACAAATTATAACTTGCCTCACTAAAACGCTCTCTTGCTCGCTTTGTGCTGACCAGGGTTGCCAGATCACACTAACAAAATCCCCCAAATGAGAACTACGCGAAATAACATCAGTGCTAGCGATTGTACTGTACCCCAATTATACGTGCACGTACACTGACTGTCCACTTTATTAGGTACACCTGCTTGTTAATGCAAATATCTAATCAGCCAATCACATGGCAGCAAATCAATGTATTTAGGCATTCAGACACGCTTAAAACAATCTGATGAAGTTTAAACCGAGCATCAGAATGGGAGGAAAAACAGATGATTTAAATGGCTTTGAATGTGGCATGGCTGTTGGTGGCAGACGGCCTGGTCCGAGTATTTCCCAAACTGCTGATCTCCTGGGATTTTCTCACAAAACCATCTCTAGGGTTTACAGAGAACGGTGTAAAAAAAGAAAGAAAGAAAATGCTCAGTGAGAGAAGTTCTCTGGGTGAAAATGCTTTGTTGATACCAGAGGTCAGAGGTCAGAGGAGAATGCCCAGACAGGTTGGAACTGAAAGAAAGGCAACAGTACTGTATCTCAAATAACATTTCGTTACAACTGAGGTCTGCTGAAGAGCATCTCTGAAAACTTTGGAGCAGATGTGCTTCTGGAATTTCCTTCGAGATCAGTAAAGTATCTATCTATTTCTCTATCTCTCTATCTGTCTATCTATCATCTCTCTATATCCTCTATCTATCTATCTATCTATCTATCTATATATATATATATATATATATATATATATATATATATATATATATTTATCTAACAGTAGAAGACCGCACCGGGTGCCGCTCCTGCCGGGGAAGAACATGAGCCAGTGAGAAACAGATGATGACAGATGATCAGACCTGTTGGTTAGTACACTGCTGATGCTGAATGCTGAGGGTTTGGAACAGACGAGAGGGGAAATGAGGTCGCTGCTGAGGTTGTTACATAAACCATTAATTGATTAAGAAATTAGGTGGTGTAGTGGTTAGCATTGTCGCCTTGCACCTCCAGGGTCCGGGTTCGATTCCCGTCTCTGAATGCGTGTAGTTTGCACATTCTCCCTGTGCTTGGTGGGTTTCCTCTGGGTCCTCTGGTTTCCTCCCACAGTCCAAAGACATGCAGATCAGGATAATTGCCGTTCCCAAATTGCCCGTAGTGTGTGAATGAGAGTGTGTTTATGTGTGTGTGCCCTGCGATGGATTGGCACCCTGGTGTACCCTAAGCCTCCTGGGATAGGCTCCAGCCCCCGTGACCCTGAATACAGGATAAAGCGGTATAGATGATGAGTGAGTGAGTGAGAAAGAAATGGGGGGATCAAGACTTTTGCACATAAATGTATGTATAGTGTTTTGTAGTAACTGCATGTTTAAATGGCTATGAAAAACTATGTTTTTTTAATGTTCATGAGCACTAGATATGAAGATTTTTACAGAGGGGAGTGCTATCCACCCCTTTCTACATTCAGAAGCTCAAAGACGCGTTCAGTTGTCTGATGTCACTGTGATTGACAGGCGAGACAGAGATTATATTGTATCCCTCCCATCTAGAGAGCACTTCAAACCTCACTCCTGGCTTTGAGGACTTCAAACCTTCTTATATTTCTTATTCTTATATTTTTTTTCTGTTGTTTTAGACCAAAGTGATGTTCATTGATGGAAATGTATAGCGCTTACTGAGTATGTAAAAATGCTTCTGGATTAGGACATGCCCACTTCTGGCTGAAATCTGAATACGGATACA